>QZLH01000262.1:29816-70263 GCA_003833135.1 Oehlia diaphana | reverse complement strand
GCGGCCCTGTGCAAATTTTGCCGGTTCAACTGGTAAACATGATTTTCCCAGCGTAACCTGAAAAAAATGTCACGAAAAATCACGTGATGTTTTTTGTCACAACCGTCACACCCCACTGCATTTCCATTTTCTATAAGTATCTGAGGGACTTGGTTTTTTTCGAGTAGGTAAAAACTTATTCGTCACTCATTATTCGTCACATGTGCGCCACACTTAATTTCAGTCAAGTTGCGTAATGCCGCCCATTTCGTGACATTTTTTTCAGGTTACGCTAGGGAAGTCGGTAAACATATGCTGCGCCACTGGATACATTTATATATACATATAACACATACGTATGGTTAGTATACAATCACAAAATCAACGTATAGTGCACATCACTATACACTACATAGGTGTCTATACATAACATCTTTTCTAAGAAATATTAAAAAAAATTTTCATATACAGTACATGTATTTTATTGTATGTCATTACTTATTATTTAATAAATATTACGACATTGCAGGACCATTTCAAAGATTGGAAAACCCAATTCTCATTAATTTACCATTTTATATAATTCATTTTTTCAATCGGCATGAATTGATTTGGATATATATGATTTCTCAATAATATACTAAATTTAGCAACGATTTCGCTGATGGAGAAAGTTATATACAGTAAAGCATAATTTTTGTAATAAATTAATCGGAGCTGTTCGCAGTTGACTCCTATAATATAAAATTATTCATTTGATGAAAACTGGTATTATATTTATTTTATTCTCTTTTTTTGTAAAATCATCTTTCTTTTAAAGCGGATTTACCACGATCAGAATTCCCAATCTTATTGTCAATCCACTTTTCTCATATGAACTATTTATTCTGAGAAAAACCAATAGAAACTTAAATCTCTATGATGCAAATAAGATTTGGGGTCCTAAAAAATAAATTATAACAGCGACGTACCAAGCTTAAAACCGGTTCCAAACTGGTTTTTTTAATTGTTCATTTAATCTCAACCAGCATTATAGATTGTCCAATAATAATTCAACAATATTTTAGACAGTTGAAAGTTATTTTTTAAATTCTCTAAAAGAATTGCCTAATTTCATCACGTGATTAACCGGTTTAAACCAGCTATGGTCAGTGTAACTCCGCTTTCAAAAACGGAAAAGAACAAAATATTCTCACGTATGACTTGATTATAGTAATCAAATCGTTCATGTCATGTAAGTTATAATCAAGTCATTTCTAAATCATTCATGAAAGTTTTTAATCAAGTCATTTACAAAATAATTAAAATCATTCATTCAACAAAGATTTTACATTCGTGTCATATAATCAATTCACGAATGTATAAATATACTAGGTGTTGCTTGATGGAAGGAAACTCAAATTCAAGCAATTTAATTAATCATGAGCAACTCACAATTCAAAACCGTAACTATTGCTGGAGGAACGGGTACTTTAGGTTATGCTATCTCTGAAGCATTTTTGAATGATGGATCTTATAATGTAAAGATTCTTCGAAGAAAACCAGAAAATGAAAATGAGAAAGCTAAATTGTTGGCTTCCAAGGGTGCAGAAATTGTATATGCGGATTATAATCAAAAAGATGAACTTGCCAAAGCTCTTAAAGGAACCGACGTTCTTGTCAGTGCTGTATGTTTTGATAAAAAAACAGCTATTACGGGCTTTTACGATATTCAATCTCCATTGTTAGCCGCTGCTAAAGAAGCATCCGTGAAGAGGTTCATCCCATCCGAATTTGCTCTTGTGTATAAGTGCGTTGGTTTATTACATTTTTGTTACATGTCATAATAATTCAAATATTATTGTTGCGTCCTTATATCGATTTTTCTTTTTTTGCTAATTAAGGCCAGGAGTTCATCCAGTAACGGACGATAAAATTAAATTTCGGGAAGAATTAGAAAAAAGTGGGCTTGAGTACACGTACATCCAAACCGGATTATTTCAAGAGTACCTTTACTGGATAGGATATGATATTGTGAACAAGAAAGCTACATTTTTTGGTGATGGCAATACAAAGCTATATACTACATCTTTACCCGATATTGGCAAGTATACCGTTGAATCACTTAAAATACCAGAGACTCGTAACGCTCAAATTAATGTTGCTGGTGCAACCTTGTCGTTAAATGAGTACCTTAAAAAGTTTGAAGAAGTTACTGGTGAGTACACTGTGTATCTCTTATTTTTTAACGAATGTAACCAATTATAATTCGTTTCTGAAGGTTCGAAGTGGGAAGTTGTTGAAGATAGAGATGTTCGACATCGTTACCAAAACAATATTGACCCCGTTCCTTCGGCCGCTGATGATTTCAGAGCACTCGTTACGGAAACTACGAGATTCGATGAGATTGACAATGACAAATTCAGCTTTACTCCTCAACCTATTACCGAAACCATTGAAATTCTTGTGAAGCAAGCGTAAAATTCAAGTTCTAATTCTTTTATCATTTTATCAGAAGTTTCATGTGATAGATTATACGTTTATTTTTTTTTTTAGTTAGTGCTTCTTGTCAACAATAGTAAAATTTTGCGATAGTAAAATTTTTCTAGTTTTTGTAATAAAAGGACTAAATATATTAAACAAGTTACAATTCATTCACAATTTTATTCTATATACACAGTACATAAATTATTTCCGTTAGCATAAATCAGTTAAATCACGCAAACATTGTAATTCAAAACGTATTATTATTATGATGTGATTATTTACGCTTAACTTTTTTTTAATTATTACAAGGTTAAATTGATCGAAAAAAACTTAATTTCGATTATATTATATTTAATTCAATGTTGCGCTATATAATTATTGCAGTTCTTTATGAAAATTCAAATTAATTTAAAATCAAACGCTAAGGCGCACATAGATAAAAAATACATTTTAAGGTTTTTTTTTAATCGGTTTAAAAAAACCGAAAAAAAAGTTGAAAAAAAGATTGATCTGATTTGTAAATAATTATTACTCACTAGAATATATTTGAAATGTTCCATTAAATCCGAGGATCCCGTTAATGAATAAGTATCCTGATTATCCTCCAAATTCAGAAAATTTTGAGTTCCTTCAAATATAAATATATAATACAACGATAAAATAATATTTAATAGTCCTCCTCCTCCTCGTCACAAAATTCCTTGGTTCTAACTATACCTAAATCTTCATATTTTTTAATTATTCTAATGTTATTTTCATCCAAATCTAAACCACTATAATTATTCTTATTAGTTATTAAAGTAAATATTATATTTGGTTTCTTATTTTTCCATTCAATAAAAAACATTTCCAAGTCGTTTGGAGATAATTCTGATGGTGAATCATTATTTATTTTTAATTTATAAAAGTTTTTTTGTGAATATTTTATTATAACATCTAATACATCTTTTTCATTTAAAAATCTCTTTCCGCACCAGATTTCAATATTTTCTAAATCTTTACAACGATTAAGTATCATTATTAATGTGTGTAATTCATTATTATTAAATATTACAAGAAAACTTTTAAGATTTGGACAAAATTTTGGTATACACAAATTCAAATGTTCATTATTTTGTCCTACATAGATTTCTCTAAGATTTTTTCCGTTGTTTTCTAAAAATCTTATTATGTACTCGGGTTTCGGACAATTGAAACAAAATTTTAACGTTTTCAACTCGGTAAATATGACGTTTTGTAAATTGTTGAAATCTTCAAAATAATGAGTATCAAAAGTTCCACCAAAGAATGAAAATCTAATATCTTGTAAATTAGAGAACAGGGCAATAAATGAGAGAGATAAATCATTATTATTACTATAAAGATGTATTTTTTTTAACGTATTTGAATGTTTTGCTAAAGCAGGAATGATATTTTTCCAATTATTCCCTTCATATGCTAATAAATTTAAATTTATTAAATTATTTTGTAAAAGAATTAATCGTTTTAATTCATCTGAAACATCACTTACAAATTCTATAGTAAGTGATCGTAAATTATGACTTATTTGTGACAGCTGATAAAAAAATTCGGAATGAATAATTGAACTACAGCGTAATTCTGAAAGTTCTTTTAAATAATTTTTTGTTTCGGGGAAACATAGATCATTTGGAGTATTCACAAATGTAATTAAATAATAAGTTAATTTTTTCAAGGAAGTAATTTGATTCATGAACATTTTGACTATTTCTCTTACAACCAAATAATTTCCTTCCTTCAAACTTAATGAAGTAACAGGTGATTCAAATTTATGGACATTATCAATTATTCGTCCAATCTCACAAATTGAAAGAACTTTGCAAAATGATGCATAATTAAATAGAGGTAGTTTTGAAGTAATTGGTAAAATTAAAGTTTCATTTCTATGCAAAAACTCTTTTGATTCTTTGGGAAGACAAGAAATTAATGTACTAAGAATTGCTTTTTCTATTCTTATCCGTTTAGAACAAGGAACAGAGTATTTAAAATTCCACACGTTCCTCCATAAAATTCTAACGGAAGTCTTACACCAAAGTCGATTAACTAACAGACATGAATGTAAAGAAATCTTATCATCTTCTAAGTATTCGAAGATCTCATTTAAGCAATCACTTGGAAATTGGAATGACATTTTTTTTTTCAGAAATGTGGGACCGTACCGTCAATTTTATTTTTAAATGTCCGCCGTGTAACAATTTATCATATGACTTTATGAAGTTTTTCCGGAAAATCATGCATGAGATACGTCTACAAAGATTTAGGTGTAACAATAAAACCTGTAAGCATTCTTTTTACGATCGCTTTATATGATTTAAACTTGTTAATTTATTTGATCCTTTGTTAAATGCCTTTTTTTTCATAACAATTCAATCTTTTTTAATATTGTTTATGATTGATATTGTTGTTTATAGATTACCACTTAAATCACGTAGCATTTATGTACAGTATCTATTTATAATTCAGAACAACAACTTAAAAAGTCATTGGATTTACTATATATATCGTACTCAGTTACGTACGCCAAATTTTAATTTAAACAAGATATCCGAGAATTATATAATTTGTTTGATCAACGAGCAATAAAATTACTTTAAATACTACATGTATAATCATTAATCATTACGTAACAATTAAAACACCATTATTGACAATAAATGCGATAAATCTATTGTGTAAATTTATCACGATGCAATTCTTTGCTGATATTTTAAGATATTATAATATACTTGCCCGTGATTCATTAGATAATTAACTACTTTCAAAGATTCTGCCAATTGTCAATATCTGACTCATAATTTTTAGACCAATGAACCTCTTCTTTCTACATACTGGTAAGGCAGCATTATTTTATATCAAAGTAACAAAAGACAGGGTCATTAGGAATTATTTCGGAATATTTTTATAAAGCTGAAAGATTACCAGAAAACACTTTATTATTATTAATCATCCCTTATGAAGAGCTCTATTTAAATTTGAAAACTACTCAAATTCAATAGCAGTATTACATACTTATTATCTAACAGAAAAATGAATTAAAAGTCATTTACTAACATTTAACAATAATGAAGATTTACAATTGTGATTTATGTATAGTGAAAATGAGTATTTATATATTCAGGTATCAATCATGAACAAAAAAAAAAAAAGAAAAAATAATTATTTTAGTAAGTAGCAGATCACGATAATTTAAAGAAATGATAACAAGTTGAGAATAAGGATTATACTGTGTAATATGAAATGAATAAGCGATAATAATGAATTAGTGTTTATTAGTTTTTAAATAAATAATTTAATTCTAATAAAACATTAAAATTTTTTTTTTTTTATGTTAAACAATAATAATTATAATAATAATCTGGATTAAAACTTACTAATTCATTCAATTGAGGGTTAAATTTTACGTATTATTAATAATAGCTATTTTTAACGTTCTTAACGATATGTAGATCCCTCGCTCGCATCATCATAGATATCTCTGCGAGGGATCTAATTTCGCTTTATCTGCGAGAATTGACCATTGAAGTTTTCATCTTCTCTCCGCATCATTTTAGATCTCTCGCTCGCATCATCTCAGATACCTCTGCGAGGAATCTAATTTCGCTTTAAAGATTTAATCCTTTTGGCCGTTAATAATCTTATTTCTTTTCTGAACATTACAGATTCTACCAATCTATCAAATTCTACTTTTGATTCTGACTCCGTAGATTCTACCATAAATATATTTGCAACTGGCCAAATCCATTGAAATCCAAAAATAAAATAAAATAAAATAAAAAATAAAAAATGTTTTTTAACCCCCAAAAAATAATTTTTTTTTAATTACCTGATTTACCTCTATAGCTTCAATTTCGGTGGTGTTTTTTGAATTGTCTGACATAATAAATTCATGAGCACAAATTTGGTATATAAAATTTTATCAATAATTCAATAATTGAATTTATCATATATTGCTATCTGAAAATAATATTTCTTTAAAATTAATAAGGAATAAATAACCAACCCAATATATCCAAGAAATTGATAAAATATCTGATGAACTAAAAGATGTAATACATTTATCCCCTCCAAACTTCACAACTAAGATGTGCAATTTACTAATAAATAAGAGACAAAATTTATATATTTATTAATAGATAATAATAGAATAGTTGCCTATTTTTATGTAAGGGCAGTGACATAAAAATATGAATACTACTAACACGCCTATAGGTGGTAGGTCGTGAAGTATACTAAAAAAAAAAATTATAAAAATTATAAAAATTGGAATAATTGTGTAAATTCAGATGACTCCTATACCGGCTGGTATACACAATCCAATTGTGTCCGCATAAGCTTGTCCCCCAAATATTTGAAGATAAGTAACCAAAAGTTGTAAAATCCGTCTATATATTTTGCAGCTTTCCAGACCTTTAAACATCAAGATTACTGTCTCTCATTTAACAGGTACAGCTTCCATCCCTGTATTACTTACTTCCTTGATTTATGATATGCTTCAATAATACATAATCCTGTATATTTTCCTTGAGCTTCAAAATATCGTAAAGAAATGTCATCAAATCCCGCTATAACATCCAATATCTTCAATCGAAAATTTATCAACTAACATTCCGAACGCTCAACCAATTTCTACATTAAATATAACTGATTACGGTCTTGCTCAACAGCTCAAGTTCCTAAAAATTTGTTCGGCCATTAATATACTTAACGTAAATATATCTCATTGATTAAAATTAACTTTAATTAAATTTTGTATCGTTTTTCGAGTCACATTATTGAGATTATCTTCAATGCCATAAAGTTTCATAGTGCAACTACCTAAAGGTATCATATAATGAGCTAACGAAAGATCTCTTAATCAATTGGTATAAGTATCAACATTTTTTTTCTGTAAATAAGAATTAAACACTTGACAATGCATAAATTGTGATTTTGAGGAATAGTTGATTTTTAGTGACTTGATATTGCTTTCGAATGGTATCGTCAGCGCTTCCTTCAATATGAACATCCAATGTATCAAAGAGTGTTTGAATATTCATCTTTTTTAATTTTTCCCGTTAATGCACTGGTTAAATTATGGATATGATTGAAAATGGCTATTCACTTTTCTATTATAAGGAAATATGATCAAATTTCGTCTTAAAAATTTAGTTCTTAAGATACCTCTAGTCCATGACATACTGTACAATAGCAGCCATATTAGCCAAGAGCGCTTGTGAAGTATATATGTTTCCCTCATTTAATATGTTGTTCTGGTTTGTAACGGCAAATGTAAGTCTTATTTCCAAATGCATTCCAACTAATCAAGCAAAAAATGCAGCGTGTGGACCGCCATAACCTAACATCAAACGTTGGCTATTGCCTACGGCAATAGCGTTCCAATTTCCAGGTTGTGCTAATAAAGTTAATGCCATCAAATCAGTTGCACAAACTACTTGGCCACATAAGAAATAAATTTTAGCGGAATGTCAGAATAGTGGGTACTAAATAATATTAAATATGATAATTCAATAATGAAATTACCTGAATAACACACAAGCTAAACTATTTTATGTTTGTGCCTCCTACTACTACATAAATCCTAAATTCTTCGAAACGTGTCTGAAGACGTGCAATAGTTTAAGATGACACTTTTCATTCATAACAAAAGTGTTTCTTTGCAGGAAAAAATCGGTATGGCTTCCACATCAGCAATCATTGGCGAGATCCATGCAAGTGATGTTTAAAAGTTCAGAAATGATTCCAATTACCTAAAAGATTCATAATAATAATTAATACCATATTAATTTGACCTGGATAATTTCATTAACGAACCAACCTTAAGATTCCATTTTTGATTCTTTACTTGTATCTCACTTCCTGACTGATGAAAGTCACTTCTTTCACGCGAAATTCTGAACGTTTTTTTCTTTAACACTTATATGCATTGCTAGCATCAGATGATCCACTATGCTTTCGAAGAAAGTCATATTTTAATGAAGTCGATGAAATTATCATAATGTTCATTATACCCTTTGAATCCAAATTTTAATTGCTGTACTAAAGTATTATAAGACGTGTTGTAATAGTACAAATCCGCCTCGATAAAAAGAGTCCTCGATATAAACAGTGTGTCGAATTCTATGGAACGTAATTGAGAGATCTCAATACTTTTGAAATCGAAAGCTCACTTTTTCTAAAGTTAAAATAGTATTAATTATAATTAATTTCGTTATTTAACTAAACGAACCCTTAAAATACAAAAAACTATTTGAATTTCTGAGAAGGTGAAATTTTATCAGGTTTAAAACACCAATTTATGCCAGATGAAAGAATCGACAATATTCTTTCTTTATTTGGAAATATCAAATCTTATCGATCAATAATAAAGTTTTGAACACAACCCTAAAAATTAACCGACCCATAACCGCGAGAGTTGTAAATACGAAAGTAAGTCAACTTAAAATTATAATATAAGTTTTCCTATTATCTCCACAATAAACGGGGGCTTCTACATTGCGGCTATGGCCAAAGTTTTGGAATTATTTCACTTCTCGTTCGCAGACATTAGCAACATTCAAAATAAAGTACATCTTTAACAGCAAGAAATTTATTGGTTAATTTAACAACTTGAAACTTGCAACACCACAAGGATTTCCTAAAAATTATGAATAGGCTTTCCGACATACTTTGCTCGGTCATAGTCGAGTTTATAAATATCTTTGCTTCTATATGAATTCTTTTAACACCGAACTAAGAATCAAAATGTATATTTTGGATTGTTATTCTATTAAATCAAGGGTAACTTGAAGTTTGCAATTTATTGTTACGTATTTTTACATGAAATTTCCTTTTTTTAGATTTATTTACATATCTTATATTCCATATTCAGTTATTGAAGTATGTACTTTCAAGTCTCTCAGACTCAGAGGAAGTTCAAGTGACAAATAAATTTTTGCATTACTTTGAGAAATCTGGTCTCCTTCCTTCTTAGAATCGTGATCAATTTGCACCTATCAGTAAAATTATTCCGCGTTAACCAAATTAATGTTGACATCTCGGATTATACTCTTAAGTAAAAACATGAAAGAAAGTATTGCTTGTAATACAAATGGTTTTAGCATCTGTAAAAGTTGAAGATTTTTAGAAATATTTTTATATTGCAACTAACTTTACAAAGAGAGATACAAATTGTTTTGCTAGGAGATTAGCTAAAATAAGAGCTAATTGATAATATTAGTCAAAATGGAAAGCTATAGTCATACTTTTCTCATAAGATGACGAAAACCCAAGCATGAGATACGTAAAAAATTTATAGTTTTGTTTCAATAATTAATTTATATTGTTCATACACGTATTTCTGTGGATCATATGAAAAAGGCTGAGCAGACAGTTGTATAAAAGAACAAGACGTTTATGCATGGGATCGTTATTACAAATTTCATCACTCACGCAGTCTGTTAAATCAATATCACCATTTTCCAATAAGACGTGCTGATTATGACGATGGTATCTATAAAACAGAAGTGAGAGAATTATTAAAGTCATGGTGTGAAAATTAACGGAAGAGCAAGAAGTTCTTACTTATGACTTTGTGAAACCGAAAGGATACAAAATCCAAGTTCGGCAATGCAATGTAAAGTCTTAATTGTTTATTAGTCATTGAATTTAATTGTATACTTTTATTAATATCTTTGAATTATTAGCAATGATAGTTCAAATGAATTTTCATAATATTTCCAGTATCTAAATTAATCAAGTTTCTGCATCATACTATTTCTTTGATCTTATATTTTTGAGACATTTTGCAAGATTCAGATCAATAATAACCCAAGTATTCTCATTCATATTTTGACCAAAACCTGTAAAGATGTCGTGTTTAAATAGAATAGTTCCGTAGCCAGAATTTCAGTTGTACTAATTTTAACTTTACCAAAGTTGAAAATCCCATTTATCTATTACGAAGTAAAATTTTAATATGTAGTGAATCAAATAAAAAATAAAATAAAATAATACTTATCTTTATATTTATTCTGATTCATTTTTGTACCAAGATTTTTTACTAATTGTGCATGTTCTACTACTTTTCTGAATTTAGCTGTACCAGAATTTATGATGAAAATCAGGTGTTAATATCCACAAAGAAATCGCAGTAACAAATGTATTTATACTATGACATTTAATCTATAATTCGTAGTAGACTGGTAGTTAAAATGACTTCATCACAATTTATATGATTTAAAAAATCGGATAATAATTACATTATGAAATGATTAAAGTAAAATTACTCAAAATACTGATTTATAATATCAAACAAATCGAAAACCTACTTTTTAGTTATTAGATCACAAAAACAAAAACAAATTCAAATTTAATTATTCATTTCTTTATATATTATTTATATAAGAAATATTTAATATAGAAACAAAATTAAATTTTGAAAAAAAAAATTTACTTATAATTTTTTCTTTTGATAATTTGAAATACTTCATAATCTTCTATTGCAAATTCTTCTTTAGTATCACTTATTTTTTTTTCATAATATTCTTTTTTACAAATTATTGTATTAATACTTGTAACTGATTCTTTTGCTGCATCTAATATAAGATCATTTCCAAAACCTGGACCATGTTCATGATGATTATTTATTGCACAATCCATATCATTTACTTTACTAATAATTGAACCTTTAAAGCTATGAGTATTTTTAAAGTAAAATATAAAACTATCTTTAGTTTTTCCCCAAGAATCAGAAGATATAAATGTTGAAGGATTATATCCACCTAAAATTTCTTCTGTCCCTTTTATTTTAACAAATGTAACAGTATATGCTTTATCATCACATAATGTATGGAATGTTCCAGGATTAAAACCATCTTTACTTGCTCTTAATAATAATTTAAATTTATATGGCACATATAATTCTCTTAGTTGAGAAAATTTATCATTAATTTCAACTTTATCAATCCATCTTGAAATAGTTGAAACAATACTTAGATTAACAATCTTTGAATCAATAATTCCATCAACTTTAATATTTCTAGGAAATGAAATATTATCTTTTGGTTCATAATTAGGATCCAAATAGGAATTTAATAAATCCTCATAAAGTTGATGCTTTAAAAGTTTTTTATAAGGATGAACTTTTTGTAAAAATTCTTTAGATGATAAACTAAAAAATCTAATTAAAGGTAAACAATGCTTTAAAGTATTTTCCACTGTTTTAAAATCATCATCAGTCCAAGTGTCAGGATCTGGAATGAGAGTTGGATTTTGTGCAAGACCCCATTTTAATACATGCTCCCAAACTTCAATTTCATTCATTTGTAAATCATTTCTCTTAATAAGTAAGATTAAAGACTTTTCAGGAAGTGAAATAAAATCAAATGATTTAAATATTTTTTCAGGATATTTAGCCATTAAATTCGTACAAAATTGTTGAATTTTTAAAAGATTATTACGCTGAAAACTTGTTTGATGAACAAGTTCAAAATGTTGCTCTATCCATTCCGACTTATTTTCAATTAAATAATTCTGTAAATATTCAACTATTTCTTGAAGTAATAACTCATCTGCAGCTATCAAAACTCTTAAAATATCTGAAGTTTCTTGTTCATCTAATGAAAGAATACCACCATAAATATACCTAAAATATTATAAAATTTAAAAAGATTGCAAAATTAAAATATTAAAATACTATAAGTTAATTACACCATATTATATTATAACTTACTTCAAAATAATTTTTAGGATTTCCGGTGATATATTTGATAACTTAATATGAGCTAAGGTATTATCATTATTCTTTTTATTGGAAGCTAAAACTCGTCGTAAATATGGAGAACGGTAACATAAAATATTAATATGTGCACGAAAGATATTTACATTAGGATCTTCTCCAGCTTCAATTGTAACATCGTAATATTCATCATCATTTAACAGCTCTATATAGTTTTGACTTAATTTCGGAAAAAATTGCGATGACATAATTTTAAATTTATCATTTATCGTGGTAGGTGAGGAGAATTTATAAAGGATTATCCTATTTCAAATAATAAGGTTAAATTAAAATATAACGTGATTTACTGCGCCATTTACAATCAGCTATTTTGTTATATTTTATTTTTATGTTTCAGACGAAGTACAAATCGCTATTTTGTTATATAGTTCCGTTCACGCACAATTGGAATATCACAAATATACCACACTTTGAAGGATCGCAAAAGGAATGTTAAATCAGTAAAAAATTTATGTAAACTTTTTTGAAATTTGAATTACAATTCCATTATTTATAAGGTTTATATTGTAATGCGATCTGAAAATTAATCCATCAGAAGTTTAAAACTAAATTTCGAAACAGAAAATATACTTTTTTTTAAAAAAAAAATCCAAGATGTTTCAATTATATGTGAATTTCAAGGACTAATACAGTGCATTTATCAACATCAATTAGAGTGCGCTAAAAAGGTAAATATATGAATTTATAATAAAGTATGAAATTTTTTTATAAATAAGAATAGTTCACGAACTAAAATAAAGAGTATTACCTGTTAAAATATGTCACACTCATGAATTTTTTTATACTTCCATATTTGACATAACGTAGTCTTTCTTTTTTTTCAAAAAAATCATTCACGTTTCGAATAAATCATCTTTGCTACTTTACACGATATTAAAATTTATATGCACACTGAAATCGTATTTTTTATTATTTAATATTAATGTTTCCAAAAAACCATACAAAAAAAATGATAAAAAATATAAACTACTGTAATTTGTAAAAATTTTACAAAAAAATGATCACATGTCTGAGTTCTTTCTGAATAAAAATTAGAAAAATGAGGAATTTTATCCAGAATTTTTTTTATAGGGATTGTATTACGTGGATTATCATTTTTGCAATTCTTACACCTCGTTTTGCAACCTGATTTTTTCTTACAGTTTTTACAAATTTTAAGACAAGGAGCTTCCCCATGTTTGTGTTTGCACTCATCATAAATTTTTTGACACCCAGGTGATTGACCGCAACAATGATAAACTTGCTTGCATCCAGGTGAATTAGCATTTTTATTATGACAGCACTTCCAGTATCCAGATACAAACGCGGGTCTAGTAGACTTTAATATTCCAAAAGGCTTGAGGACTATTGTCAAACACCTGTCTCGTTGTAGCTTCAACATAGTAATCAGAATGGATGTGTAACAATAACATTTCCACGATGAACATCCTCTATATTGGGATGAAACGATTCCGTTTCCAAATAACATTCAGGAAACGCTAACCTTGGATCAGTTTCTTCAAAACACTTAGAACACTTGACCACTCTAAGATTGAGACTTATCGGATGTTTAAGATGTCCATCCATTAATGATTCCGGTTCCGATCCTTTAAAAACACCAAACGTGTTTAATCGATCACTTGTGAGTCCCATTTGAACATAAACGTCTGTAGGTAGTAAACTTTCATACAACATAATCTTAAATTCGCCAGTGTTTTACTCTTAAGGCTATTTCATTGGCAGCATCACGAGGGCCGTTTTTAATTTTATCACCTTTAGTAACGATAATGATATTATACCATACATTTCCTTTATAATATTTAGCCAAAGATTCTATAAATCTTGCTTGGCGTTTGTACGAGCCTTTCGCTCTGGCATCAGGTACTACAAACCACAAGATTGTTGTTATATCCTGAATTTTTGCTTCCATCATCTTACGAAAAATCGAACGTACAGTTTCGTCATCATTCTTATATTCATCAGAATCATCGAAACCAGGTGTATCAATGTAGAAGCCTCCTTTAATACCGTAAATCGTAATTGTGTCAGTTTCTGATTTGCTCGAATGTCCGATTTTCACATTTGTGCTCCAAAAATTGTTGCTGTAAAGCTTTTTCCATTCCCCTTATTTTAAAGTTATAAATATCATACTTACGCTTGCATCGGACATTTTGTCGCAGATAATAAGAGATTAGGGTGTTTTGCTAGAGATCAATAAAAAAAAAATGCTTGATTGTATGATATAACCAATCGTAATAACTGATATTTAATATGATATCGGAACATTTCGCCGAAAAATAATCTCTGGCCCGGCCGGCCGGCCCTATTTTTCGGCAAAATGGCTTTCGACAAAATGTTCCCATTACTATCTATCTCTTCTAAATTTAAAAGTTATATTTAAAAGTACTGTACAGTACGATAGTAATTTAAGAATCTACGGCTGGTGGATATTTTATATAAATTTTCTTCATATTTCATATTATATATATAAATTACCTTTTCATAATTTGCGGAAAATAAAAAAAAAAATAAATAAATATCGAATGCTGGTGACAGATAATGATAATGACTATGAATAGAATTAGGATGGATTATAATCGTATACTGAAATTGTATACTGGTAGCCAAATTTTTTTTTTTCAACCAAAAAAAGAGAATTAAAAATAATGTATCATGGAATTGTAAACAATGCACAAAAATATAGTATAGGAAAATGTTTTCTACACGAATTTTTTTTTTCTAACAAATCATATTTTTATTATTTAACCACAGCAAATTCATGATTTTGGCAAAACTACACTAAAAAAAGGGAAAAAAGCATTATTTATTTTATATATATATTTCTCATTCCTAAAAATAATTCGTTGCGGTAAAATATTCTATACAATTCTAATGTCCTAATTGTATAATAACAAGTACTTGAGGTCTCAATTTCAATGTAAATTTAAATAAATATCTCAATTGGGGAAATTATGAGATATATGGGTACATCCTTTCGTATTTCGTGGATTATCATAATTGCAACCTTTACACTTCTCTTTGCAACCTACTGTATCAGACCTTTTCTTACAGACTTTACAAATTGTAAGACAAGGTGTTCCGCCATAATTATGTTTGCATTCATCAAAAATTTTTTGACATCCAGAAGATTTATAATCTCTTTCGCAACAATGATAAACTTGTTTGCACCCAGATGAATTAGCATCGTTGTTACCACAACACTTCCAGTACCCAGGTACAAATACGGGACTAGTAGGATTTACTCCTCCAAAAGAAAAAACACGAACCGTCCAAGCTTGAGGACTATCATCAAACTCCTGTCTCGTTGTAGCTTCAACATAGTAATCAGAATGCTTACGATAATGGGAAGATGGATGTATTTCTATTACATTTCCACGATGAACATCCTCTGTAGCTGGATGAATTAACTCTATTTCCGTATGACATTTAGAAGACGCTAACCTTGGATCAGTTTTTTCGGAACACTTAGAACACTTTACTTTTCTAAGGTTGAGACATACCGGATTCTCGAGATGTCCCTCCATTAATGATTCGTACTTTGCAAGGATTCGTTCTGGTTCCGATTCTTTAAAAACACCAAACGTGTTTAATCGATCACTTGTAAGTTCCATTTGAACATAAACGCTTGTAGGTAGTAAACTTTCATACAACAAAATATTAAATTCGCCAGTGTTTGAAAGTAAGTTATCTTTATTATGTTCTCTTAAGGCTATTTCATTGGCAGCATCACGAGGGCCGTTATTAATTTTATCACCTTTAGTAACGATAATGGTATTATCCCATACATTTTTTCCAATATGGTATTTAGCCAAAGATTCTATAAATCTTGCTTGACGTTTGTATGAGCCTTTCGCTCTAGCATCAGGCATTACAAACCACAAGATTGTTGTTAAATTCCGAATATCCTTTTCCACCATTTTAAGATAAATCAAACGCACAGTTTCATCATCGTTCTTATCTTCATCAGAATCATCGAGCCCAGGTGTATCAATATAGAAACCTCCTTTGATATCATAAACCGTAATTGTTTGAGTTTCAGACTTGGTTGTATGTCCGATTTTCACATTTTGTGCTCCAAAAATTGTTGCTGTAAAGCTTTTTCCATTCCCCGTATTTCCAACTGCAAGAATGCATCGTTGTGATGACTAATGAACACGTATAGAATAAGTATAAATCCTATTAAGTGCTTTTAAATAAAAACATCACACTTACGCTTGCACTGGACATTTTCCTCCCTTTACCTATTTTAACAAGCTAAACTTCTTTAAAGCTCTAATTTACCAAAGCTTAAATCTTGTAGACCTACGGCTTACTCAACTGCAACCGCTTAAACTTCGGATGATCAACTGTTACTAGAGAAATGCTTGTTTATATGATATTTCTGGACAACTATCGTAATAAATACGTCATAATGCCATTTTAGATTTAAAGTAAAAATACTTTTTTCGGTTACATAATTATTATCTTATTTTTTCGTAATAATTATTGCAGTATCTTACACAATATCAAATTACATTGTATAATGTAGAATAAAGAGTGAACAACTGCTCATTTGTTATATATATGATACAACTATTGAAATTTTGCTTCAGAAGAAAATGATTAAGTTGTTCAAGTAGAAATGATGGAATAAATAGCTGAGGTACACCACTAATTCATCTATCACTTATCAGTCACCGTAAAAGACTTTTCTTTTAGTTTATTTTGGTTTTATCAGGTAAAGAAGCAAAGAGTATTAAGGTATACCAAATAATAAGATTAATAATAAGAATGTTTGTAGAGTAGCTTACTCTAATATATTGTAAAAAAGCTCTTATATAGATTTTATTTATTCTATAATCAACGTTTAAATATTAATAGTGATCAAACGATGCGAATTCAGCATAATTTTAATAGGGTACTTTATATTATTATTCGATTTCATCTATAATATTCCGCATCGATTTAAAAGCAGAATTTATCTCCGAATTAAATTCTTGTCTAAGAGGATTACTTCCAATATCCCATTTATTTAAAGGTTTTCTCAAATCAACCAATAAAGTTGGTACAGGCTAAAAAAAAAAAAAAAATTTTTTAAATTGTCAAATAAATAACTTTTAAAAGAATTTAAGTTTGAATTCGTTAGTTACTGTACCTGGGTAGAGTTACTTCTTTTCTTTTATTTTCATTTGTCCGAGAAAGTTTATTATTATCATCATTCTTGTTAGTATTTAATTGTCTTTCAGCTTTTATCTCATTATTGATTTCTGACGAAAATCTTGTTCAACACTCGTCGTAGATTTATTATCAGGTGCTAAAATAATACGTTATTTGAACTTTATACATATATATTTTCTTTTTTAAGAAAAAAAGATTAAAAATTTTTAAAAATATTAGTACCTATTTTAGATTTTTTAATTTTACAAATCTTTGGTTTAACAATACGACCACTTTTAACTCTTTCACTTCTCCTACTAGGAGTAAGGTTACGAAATGTTTCCTGTGATAATTGTTTTTGTTGTGCTTTACCACGCGAAATATTACATAATCCTATTTTTGTGTTTATAGATTTCCATTGTACATGAAGTAATTGATATTGCAGTCTATTATTTCCCATTTACTTGTTCGTGAGACGTGGGTATTAAATAAAAAAAGAAATGTTTATATAAATTTTCTTGTGTTACATTATTTAACTTCATGTGATACAGTAAAATAAATTATAATCTACTAACTATATTATACTATATTATACTATATTATACTATTTGGGTAGGATCATTTAAATTTTCTACAGAATCACATAGAGTACTATATCTATAAGAGTTTAATGGCCAAGATTTTCCATCCCCAAATGAATTTCCAATGGGAATAAACCAAAAATACCATTTTGGTCCCATAACTTGAATCCAATTATTCTTTTTACCAACATCAAATAAATTTAAATATTTGCTCGTAGTAACATCACCATCATCTTTTATTTTATAATTATGTTTTTGTAAACTTTCTAAAGTAGTCTGGTTTGATAAAATAAGGTTAGTATGAAATAATGTAAAACCTACTAAACACAATGAAAATACTCCTCCAAGTAATATTAAAAATGTCCAATTTAAGTCAATTTCTATTACTGGCTAATAAATTACAAGCGTTAGTTACAAGGTGAATTTTAAATTTGATTTCCATTTTAAAAATAAAATAATTTACCTCACTAGTTGATTGGGCATATTTAATTACTGGAATTAATGTAGTTAATGAAATGAAAAATGAATATAATGTTGCCCATATAAGAAATAAATAAAAATATTTTTGATTACGATGTCCTATGCAATTATTTAACCATGGACAATGACTAAATAAGAATAAAATTAAAATGAATTTTTTCCCAATTTATCGCGTAAAGTTCACATAAGACAAAACTAATAAATTCTTACTGATCCATCTTCGAAATACATCTTACATAAAAACAAAAATGAAAATTAATATTGAATAATAATTAACGCGTCTTTTAAATAAAATCTTTCTTTTATACATACTTTTTGCAAACTCTACAATGATGAGATCTATCAGGTTTATCAATATCACATTTATTACAAAAACGTCTTTCCCCATTTTGTTTTACCATAATAAACCCAAGTGATATAGGATCCCCGTTCTCATTTAAAACAACCAAATTTTTCGTTTGTCGTCGTTGTTGGGAGTCATCTTGTTGTTCTTGACTATTGTTACTTGCTATTTCTCCTGAATCTGAACGACGTTGATCAAGTGATATATATGTTGTTGATGATGTTGAATCTGCTAGATTTGAAATTTTTCTAGTCTAATATTTATGAATGATGCGAAATTAAATTACGCGATTTTAATTTCTCAAAATCACATATACTCTAAAGTTAATTCAAGATTAACTCACTTCGGTCGGGGATCCAGGTGATGTGAAAGTAGCTTTAAAGTAACTCCACATCATTAATATAAAAAGTATATGATATACTAAAAGATAAATAACTCCTAAAAAAAAAAAAAATCCGTTTTTAACTTAATACAAAGTATATTCAGTTCTTCCTCATTTCAACGCACTAAATTACCTTGTCCGGGGAAACTATTTAATAAAAATAATATACATAACCTAAAAACAAAAGCATAATAGCTCCACCCTACTAGTATTATTAAAAATAACACAGGAAAATAATTTCCTATTCGCACTGTAGTTTGTATACAATAGTTTTCTTCCCACCATTTCTCAAAATTTTTCCATATTTTAACCATGACAAACTTTTAAAGAAGATACTACTTTAGATTTATAGAATTGTGAGAAATTTTAGATCCTTTCTTACAAATATAAATTTTTGAGGCTTGACATTGTGGCAAAGTATTAACGGCAAATACACGAGAAATAACAGTTCCCGGGACCCGGGGCAACTCAAGGTTACACACATTAAGAGTCAACATAAATTGGTTAAAAGTAAAATCCATATTAAAATTCACAAAATTTTTATTTTTTTTTTTCAGCATATATACATAAAAAGGTTGTATATGCTAGTTCTATACAAGCGATGAAGCGAAGTTTTTTATCCAAATTGGATCACCGGATTTACTGGTCCACTGGTTATTTTGTTCTTAGTTTTATGTGTTTTGCTGCTTTGATAATAGAAAGTTGAAATTACACTCTTTTTTTTATTTAGAACGTTTAAAAACTGTATTCACGTCACGTACAGTCATGGTGTGATTGTATATTTGTATCATATCATGATTATCACTTTCTGTATAAAATCAGTTATTCGTGTAACTCTGAGTTATCCCGTTTATTTATCTAGTATTTATCTATCCCCTCTGTCCCCTAGGTTAAAATTATTGTGATAAAAAAAATTTTCTATTTGTTGAAGAATGTCGGGAAGAAAAGTATTGGTGCTTGATAACGGTGCATACACAATGAAGGCAGGTTATGCTGACGAAACACAAGCAAGGTAACTTGCTAAAATTTAACAAATAATGAGTCCTTTTAGCGTTTAATGGTGTTTTTTGTTTGAATTCTTATAGAATAATACCAAATTGCATAGTAACGCGGGGGAAAGGTGATAAAAGATCATATATAGGAGATCAATTAAGTACATGCACAGATTTTACTGGTTTATATTATAAATTACCATTCGAAAAAGTATGATATCATTCAAGTGATTACATTTGCATTAAGTTTACGATGAATTGATTTTCCACAATATTATTTATAATTAGGGATTTCTTATTAATTGGCAAAATGAAAAAGAAGTTTGGGATAGAATATTTTCCAAAGATGTTCTTAATGTAAGGTTTTGTTATTGATACATTAACATTATTTTTATTTTATGTTGTTTTTAATTTTACCATTTTTTAGTGTGATCCGAAAAATACTACTCTATTAATTACGGAGCCATGTTTTAATTTACCGAACGTTCAACAAAATTATGATGAAGTTATATTCGAAGCATACGAATTCGAAGCCTATTATAGGACAAATGGTAAAATAAAAAAAAAATTATGGATTTTACACAAAAATTTTTATTTTACATTACGAATCTTTACATATAGTTCCATGGTTATGTATTCAAAACGATACAACTTCACTTTATAAGGATAGATTCTGTAAATTTAATGAAGTACCCGATTGTGCATTAGTAGTTGATTCTGGTTACTCTTTTACTCATATTGTTCCTTTTGTTATGGGAAGGCCGATATTACCAGCTATTAGAAGGTGAATCTTTACTTCACATCAAGACGTTTATTATTTATTTACTTAATTCAATTATTATTACCAGAATCAATATCGGAGGAAAATTATTGACCAACCATCTAAAGGAAATTGTATCATTTAGGTAAAGATTAGATTTTTTACTCAAAATATGTTGTCATTGTTTTCTTACAAGTTACAACACCATAATGATTAGATATTGGGATATGATGGAACAGACCTACATTATGAATGAAGTGAAAGAAACTTGTTGTTTCGTTTCTCAGAATTTTCTATCGGATCTAGAGATTTGTCGGTAAAGTTAACGAATATTTTTATGTTAGAACATCCTAGTATCTTGTTCACCAATATCGAATTATCTAGGAGAAACCCACGAGATAATCCAATTCTTCAAGAATATGTTCTCCCAGACTTTTCGAGAAATTCAAAAGGATATATAAGAGTACCATATTATTTATGTCCTTATGGTTAAGCTACATTTATTGATTATTTATTTTACTTGTAAATTACAGGAAAAGAAACGTGGAGGGACGTATGATCAATCTGACGAGCAAGTTTTGTACATGAACAATGAAAGGTTATCTGTGCCTGAAATATTATTTAATCCTATGGATGTTGGTATGAATATTACATTAACATTAATTCCGATTCGTACATACATGAGTTTTAACTTCATTCATTAATCTCCAGGAATGAACCAAGCAGGAATTCCGGAAGTAATAGTGGAATCAATTAATGCAATTCATTCTGGTATCATATATCGCGACCATTCAAATTTTTTTTTATTTATTTCATTGGTTCTAAAGCGTAAAAAAGAGAGAATTTTTTGGTGGTAACTGACTTCTGGTATTTTGGGTCAATTTGAGAATAGAAATGTTTCCTTCTTTATCTGTAAATGATGTAGATTTACATGGATTACTCTATGGAAACATCATCTTAGTCGGCGGAAACTCTTTATTCTCCGGATATAAAAGAAGAATGTAAATGAATTCTCGATTAGTTAGAATTTTATGGGAGTGTTTTTTTTTTGATTAAATTTTATATTCTTTTTTTATTTATTATTAGTGAAAAAGATTTACGTTTTCTTGCACCAACGGAATTTGAAATTAGAGTTGGAATGTCAGAAAAGTAAGCATGACCAACGATTTTTTTCTTTGAATCATTTGAATCAGTTAATATATTCTTCTCTTCATATATATATATATATTTTTTAATGAAAAAATAGTCCTATCACATACGCGTGGCAAGGAGGTGCTAAATTTGCGAATTCAACTGAATTTAACGAAAAGTTAGTTACACGTGCTGAATTTAACGAATATGGTCATAATATTTGTCTTCAAAGATTCGGTTTAGGCGATGATGATGATATTGAAATGTCTGAGTAATTATTACAATCTTATAACCAGAAAAATTTCTCAAGAAAATATATTATTCTATGTATCATTGAAACAGATTCTTTAAATAAATAATAAATAAATAAAAATATATAAAATTTATATCCACAATACATACAGTATAAATTTTTACATAACTTTAGATTTCCGATTAGTACATTAATATTATATTGGTCTCATAATTTCATCATAAATGAGTTCTAGATAATAATTGTGGTAATAATTATAAGTAAATGACTTTTTTCTTAAAAAAAAACAAAAACAAAAGATACGTACGTTTCAATTGCTCTTTTGATAATTGGTCTTTATGTTTATCAAAATCGAAAAAGGATTCAGGGATTGGATCAGCAGATGGTTCATCATCAGGATCATGATACTTTAAATATACATATATTATATATACATCAGTATGAGTTATTATGACACTAATTATGTCTATTTTTTTTAACTTACTGGTTCCAAATATGGATGTTTCAAAGCTTCTTCAACAGTAATTCTCTTTGTAGGATTAAAAGCCAACAATTTTTCCAACATGTCAAGAGCCAATGGATTTGCGTGAGGGAACATATGAGTGAAAGGAATACGCTTTTTGAACGGAAGAGAACGAATATAGTCTCTAGCCTAAAAGAATATATAAATGGTTAATTATAAAATAAATAAGCTATTTCTTTAGTAATACAATAAATACCCTTCTACTTTTGATTCCATAGAAATCTTCCATTGTTGGTGTACCAAGAACATCAAGAATAAGCGTAAGTTGATGGTGATCTATCCATACCAAAAAAAAAGTTATTACAGAAAGAATGAATATGATAAAGTAAAAGTTTTTATAAAAAGCATACAATCTCTTCCAGGAAACAATGGTTTTCCGCTTAACATTTCTGCCAGGATACAACCAACAGACCATACATCAATGGCTTTGGTGTATTCTTTAAACGTTAACATGATCTCAGGAGCACGATACCATCGAGTTGCAACATATTCAGTCATAAATCCACTATGCTCATCACTGGAATTTGCACTTCGAGCGAGTCCAAAATCACAAACCTAATCATTTCACCAAAAATAGTTAAAAGATACACATGAAGAATTAAGGAAAAAAAAAATCATTGATATACCTTCAAGTCACAATTAGCATTAAGTAACAAGTTACTCGGTTTCAAATCACGATGAAGAACATTAGCAGAATGCATTGCTTTCAAAGCACGCAAGGTTTGATAGATGAAATATTGACAATGGTCATCACTTAAGTCTTGAGTGCGAATTACACGATGCATATCTGTCTCCATGAGTTCTTGAATGAGATAACTATAAACAATTCAAAAGAAAGATGTAAAGTACTATTAATTATTTGTTTTAATTATTTTAATTTAAAATAATGACAAATTACTTACACCTCGGTAAATTTCTCTAAAGATTCGGGCTTAACAATATCCAAAATGGCAATAATCTATATCATTAACAAATATATATCAGTCTCATGAAATTTAATTAATTATTTCAAATTCCCCTTACAAATACTAACATTTTCATGGTTAAAATAACGCAAAAGTTTTATTTCTCTGAGGGTTCTTAGACAGAACATAGAATGATCAAAGGGAGTTATCTTCTTAATGGCCACTTTCTGACCGGATGACTTATGAAGAGCTGAACTGTATTATATAAAGTTTGTTTAAATAACAAGGTTTCATTCAAATACTTGTAACTCGGATTTTAAACTTACCAAACAACCCCATAAGCTCCTTCACCCACTACATCTAGAACCTCATAGTTTTCACCAACATTAAAATTGAGCTTTCTTTGAGATTTACTACTCATCTTGTCAAATACTTTCAAATACCTTCAATTATAAAAAATATCTTTATTAATAGTAACGAAAGAAAGACTATATATATTATCGAAACATTGTTTTGTTGATTTTTTGGAGTAATGATCATCGTGCACTGTAACATAAAATATTTTCGGTCATAATTCCGCCCAGAATATTTTACTACACAGTGAGTGTATTATTACAATTAATTACTGAATTTATGTACATTAATTAGATATTGTAGTAATATTTATAAATTTATCATTTATATTTTTTATTATTATTGCTGGAAAACATTATACAGGAAGTATTAACTATACAAAATAAAATTTAAAGAATGATTATAATAATTTAGTCTTCAGCATCACTTTGGTATGGAGTTGGTTGCCATATTTCAACTTCATTAGGAGCCAATGAACCTAGCATCTCATCGGGCCAGCAATAAGTTGTATCTTTATCATCATCTAAAGTAACAGTTTCCAATTTCCTTTCTATATCATCATTGTTATAAGATAACTTGTATCCGTTAGTTTTAAAACTTTGTTCAAATGTTTTTATATCTGTTGAAGTAAGATTCTCCCATTCGAGCGAGGTGAAAGGGTCTCGACCATCGATCGGTGGTGTAATAGGGGTATCCCATTCTGATCCATCACCCGCAGTAGGAAAAGCAAGAGAGATATCATCATTGTAATATTCATCTACAATATCTAGATGAGGTTTTGTGAGAGAGAAGCTGTATACTTCGTCTTGAAGCCATTGTTCCCAATTTGACAAAAACGATTCATCTAACATGATATCATCTGTAATGTAAGCTGAGTTTACGTAATTTAAAGGTTTCGTGTGATATGGAGGGAATATATCAGGTGAATTCCTGCTGTTATCATAAAGAAATCCATTTTGATAATCACGTGTCATATAATTTCTTTCATTATAAAACTTAATTAATGCTCGAAGGTTTTGTTCTTGGGGCTATTGAATAAAAGCTATCAATTAACAAAATTAACAAATTAGATTAATTGAGTATTATTACTAACCAGAGCATCTTCAATTTCAGCATCCGCGTCAGATGACGCAATCCATTCGTCTCGTAAGTCTGGCCGGCAATGCAAATATATAGAAGTAATTATTTTCATATTGCCTGTTGTTGATAAATGATATTATTTTTATACTCAATTAAAAAAATTAAATAATAATTTTATAAATAAAGGGCCATACTTTGACGCCACTTTCTACCAATAAATGGAATTTGATTCTTTAGAACTTTCAAAGCATATAGTTCTAATAAAGGATGTGATACTTTTAAAATTCTTTTTAATATAGCCTATAATATTTTGAAGCAAGTCTGCATTATTAAACAAAAATTGCTAAAGTAGATTATAAAATTATAAATACTTACAGAAGATTTATACTGCACCAATAATAATATTCTGTGCGTCTTTTTTTTGGTTAATTTTTGTAAAATACGCAAGAAATTTATTGCGGAAAAAAAATTTCGCCAACAATAATCTGAATCCACAATGGCATCATTATTGTCATTATTATCATCTAAATTTGAATCATCCATCCGTTTATTGTCGTTAAGAATATTTATATTCTTGTTGTCTGATAAATTATTATCAAATGACTTTCCTGATTTATGTTTATCATTGTTAATATTTGAACAATACCGAAAGAAACTTAACAATTATTAAATAGAAGATTATTCGTTATTTAAATGATATTAAATATTTCAATTTGTAACACATTATTAATTCAATTACACTTACTTCAAGTCATCAACTTCATTTTTAGCTTTTATAGTCAAACTTACATCTTGTAAACCAAACATTTTTAAAATTAAAAGCAAGCAGTTAGAGTCAACTAATAATTGTGAAACATATTCAAATTTTAAAATATCTATAATTTTTTTTTATTAAGAATAAAAACTTTTGACTAATTTATTAGAAATTTTTATTTCACTAAAAAAAAAGGATACGAGACAATTTCAAATGTTTTAGCATTAACAGCAATATTGCTGAAACAGCCTTAGATGTAATTTCTCGATGTCTCGTAACATCAATTTCTTCAATATTACTTCCGCCCGGTGAAGAGTCGCTATTACCGTCGGAAGATGAACATACTAAAATAGATTCAAAAGTCACAAATTAGCCCATGAGACAACAAGACATTTCTATTTTTTAAACGAACCATTATTCGTTGCGCTCTCCTTCGCGATGTTATCATTATTATCATTTACTTTGACATTATTTGGATTGGATGAAACAGTTGCAAGCAATAATTTGAGCAGCACGATAACAATATTTTGCATATGCGGTAAAATCGACCTCTAATTGCAAGAGATAAAATTAAGGAGGTACAACAATTGGTGGTTTTATACATAAAATTAAAAATTAAAAATTAAAAGGATACATAAAGGAGTTCAATCCTATCCAATTTTTCTCTATCTTTTTTTGTCACTTGTGCTTCCATATCACTTCCGGTTGACATTTCCTTTTCACAGTTAATTATATTTTTTTCATCATATAAAGTCTCATTATTGGTGAGACCAAACTGTTGTTTTTTCATCTCTTCTTTCTCTTTCCAACATTGGAAAGTCCCTAAACTTGTATACATAAACTTCAAATACAAATCTCCCGCCTCTTGTATTGACTTCGGTACTGTCGGTGTAAATTTTGAGAATGGAAAAATAAAAGGTTGTCGTTGATTTGTTTGAAATTGTTGTTTACGTGATTTAGACGAGTTACTATTTGTAGTGCTGTTGTTTGAAGAGCTATTTTGCGTTGACATATCATTACTATTAACATTAGAAGGAAACTGGTTAGTAGTAATAGGAGGCATAGGAATAACAGGACAAGGAGGTGGTACGTATGTTGGATATTTTTGGGTAACTTCATTTTGAAAAGTATGATAATCAATTGGAGTAGTTTTTATTAAGAATTCTACAGAGAATATAAAGAAATAAGCTATAAGTTTAGTTCCAGATACGTTATTAAATTGCATATATAACATTACCTTTATTATGAATAGGAGCCAAACCATTTATTAACCTAACCACATCTTTTAATTTTTGGATATCATTTGACCCACCAAGACTTACTAAAACAACTTTCCATGATAAAAGAAGTAACTTCAGATTTATTTCAAACATTGTCGGTTAGATAATTTTTTATTTAAAAAATCATTTTTTTATAATCAATAGCATACATTTACCTTTTTAACTGGATATCCTTTGGCATTCTTTTCTTTTTCTCGCAATGATGCGATGATTTCAAAAAGGAACACTGACATTGGTGGATCAAGTTCAACTTCAATTAATTGAGATTAATTGAGTTAATAGTGATTTCTTAACCATTTATTATACAAAATTCACTCAAATTAAGAACAAACCAAGCTCAGAACCAAATGAATCGTCTTCGCGATGGACTTCAACTAACATATATAATAATGTTAAACAGAATCCTATCTCAGTATTTATATCATCGATATAAGCTTGCCGGTCTGAAATGAAATCTGGTCGACTATATATATATATATTACGATTAAAGATTAATTGAAAATAACTAAAGTCAAGGAAAAATATTAATTGAAAACAAAACCTATAATGATCATGTGCACGACAGGCCAATTTCAAGGCTTGAAAGTAAGATAGTAGAGCCCCACACTTCCGTAGCAATTTATTATTTTCAACTATCAATTCGAGGTGATGTTCTGGAGACGTCGATTCTCCAAATGTTCCTGATTTTTAAATTATTTATGGTATAAATGTGAGTTTGGATAATTATAAGTTAACGGAATATAAAATAAATTCATAAATTTAACCTTGAGCAATATATAACAATTTTTTTGCTGTTAAAAATCTCTTATCAGGATCTTTTAATTCCAAAGTTTCTAACAGGTATTCGATATAAGTACGGCGTTCAGATATTGTACAGGTAGCCCAAGCTAATACAAACAAAAAATTTGACTACTTATTTAAGAACATGAAAAACATTTATTTCAAAATATTTACATTCGTCGAATCCTTCTTCAAATGCTTTTTTGTTTTCAATACATTGCGAAATTTCAACATAACTATAAAATTCATCTATTTCACTGGAGAGATTATCATTATCGGCATAGATAAAGGCAATTTCTTTAGCCTATTCGTAGAAGTAAAAACGAACATTAATAATATAAATCAACTAACAAAAAGAAGTTTTTTTTTTACCTTTTGTTTGCTTGGGAATTGTTTTACAATTTTCCTTAATTGGCCCAGTGTTAATGAGTCATTAGGAACTTCGTCGTTTAATTCCTTTGAGGGGTCGACATCATTATTCATTTTTCAGCTTTTCTTTCGTAAATTCGATGCTAAAATTTCGGTAAACAAATCCCACATTTTTAATATTTCGTGTAACAGTAATCACATGATAATAATAATTCCCAAAATAAATGTAACCACATGATCGAAATTCTTTTTACAGATCATCTTCATACTTCTCGAAATATTACGTTGTAATGTATATGTAAGCTTAAAAAAATTATAAATAGCAACAAATGTCAGTATTTTATTAAAATATATTTTTTATAATTATTTTTTTTTTTTTGGCAAATACTTTTCAGAGAAACTGTGTTTAAAAAACTCGGATGGAGTTACCAGACTTGGGCCGTCATTGTGCTAATCCTGCATGCAAGCAACTGGATTACCTTCCTTTCAAATGTCAATATTGTAAACAAGAATATTGCGACGAACATTCGAACACAAAGGATCATAATTGTCCAAATGCACCAAGTGGTGACGGAGAACGTGTACCTGTTTGTCCCGTCTGTAATGTTCCTGTTCCTGTCAGTCGTGGAGAAGACCCGAATATTAGAGTGCGTTTATATATACGTTTTTAATGAAGTAATAAGTTTATAATCCTAATATAAATTACTTTTTATATTTTCTCTTATAGATGGACTGGCATATAGCTAATGACTGCCGTCCCCCACCAAAAACAACTTCTTCTAAACCATTCAATGCGTGTTCTTTTGTTAAATGTAAAACAAGAACTCCTGTTCCGCTGATTTGCTCAGACTGTGGTAAAAATTATTGTATCAAGCATCGTTTGGGACTTGACCATAATTGTGAGAAGGTAAAAAAGGATAACAAAATTAGTAATCTTTCAAAATTTGAGGCTTCGTTCGCAAAGTCATCAACGGCATCTACGTCAAAGTTGATGTCGACATCCAAACAACCAAAGCCAATACCTATAACTCCGACAAGACCTATAACGGCTTCAAAATCATCAAAAAATTCAATAAAAAACTGGATGGGAAAACTTTTTAAGTGATTATTTTTACATAGAAATTTTTTTCCGTTTTAAGGTCAATTTTCATTATTAATTAGCATTACAAATTATTAGAGATAGAATATTCAGATATCTGAAAGTTCATACAAACATTAAATATATTATTATACCTATTACTCATTTATATCTACAAAGGCAAAATCATAGTATAATGTAAATTATTTGTTTTAAATTATTTTAATTTCTTAATTGCGACATATATATTGGTACATATTTTTGAAACCGAATAAAATTTTATTTCAACCCGTTTTTCTGTTTAAATGGAAATCTATAAATGCTTATTAAGACAAACTTTAGAAAAACAATTATTCCCATTCATAACTTTCGCTTTCATCAATCATTCCAGGTAGCGTTTCGTCCATCAATTGTGTCATATCAAATCTGACCGAACGGACTGACGTCGCTACTCTTGAAATTGAAGAAGTTTCAGATTTTAAAGCAGATTTAGGTGGCGTCCGCGTGATTTCTTTTTTAGGTTTGAACCCTTCTTTTTCCATGGCATTCACGGGATCATGTACACTGTGTATGGTCCCAACGTTTTCTTCTTTTGAACATTGTAGGGGAGGTGCATTTGTTAATGGACTATCTCCTTCATTTGCAACATGGTTGACTATATCACTTGTTAATATATCGTGTGGTCCCATTTCCGGTAACTTCGTAGCAGAACTATGTTTCTTATATAATTTTGTCATCAATTTTGGTTCTCTTTCCATATCGACAAGCTTCAGAGTAGTATCTTGCAGTTTATTAAATTCAATCGGTTGAACAGATCTTTTTGTAGCGATTTTAGAGCTTGAAGAAAATTCTACTTTTCAATTGTAATGTTAATAAATCAACAATATTAGTGATATTGCTAAAAGTTACAATCCATTATTTATGCTTACCATTTCCAAACTTAAATTCAACCATTACTTTATCATCAATTTGATCATCAAATATGTCGTGTTTAAAATTAAAAGATGGTACTTTGAGCATGACAAACATTTTTCGACTTAAATTTAGATAATAGTTCGTTAGAAACTTTATCAATTAAAAGATAAATACATATTATATTAATATACCCTTCAATATCTTCGTCATAACCTAACGTCAAAGGATGCCTATTATTTTAAATAGTCGTAATTGAAAAAGTATTTCATCAATTTTTAAAATGAATGACAAATAACATTCACCTGAAATCTTCACGTAATGACCTGATCGATTTATTTATTTCATTTAAACGCGTTCGCAACAAATTTTTGAGCGAAGAAAGACTTCTTGTTTGTTCCTGTTGTGCCGACAGATATCCTTCAAGTTTATTTAAAGTGCAAGATAGATCCTCGTTCTTGAATTTATCATATTTATTTTTAATTAATGTTTTCAAAGAGAATCTCCATAATATTAATAAAGATTTAAGATCTTTTTTTCCTCCTTGGCAAGGATTTATTTGTTCCTATATAATTCATAAAATTACGATTAATAATCCAGAAAATAATAGAAATAACAAGTAATTTAATTACGTACTTTCTGAAAAAATCTTTCCCAAATAGCCATCATAACGTCAGGAACTTCTAATAATAATTCCTGTCCGTCTAACCTATACTTATTTGCACGATCATAAATGATGTCTTCAATACTATCTATTTATTATTATTAGTTGTTTATTAATGTATATTCCATTACGATTTTCAATTCACAACTTTAAAAAATATCATAACATCATACCAATAAAATTTTGATTGTTTTTAATCCAAGACAAGCACAGATTCCATGTTAAACGAACATTCTCTAGTTTTTGTAATCTTATCAAAGAGATTTGTTCTATCGATAAATTATCAAATGTCTCAAGGACCAATTTCCCTTTATAAAATTCAGATGTATCTCTCTCCAATTGGTTCTATAGGATTTTTGAAAATTAAAATAACAAATTATTTGATATATATATGAATAAAACAAATAAATACTTTTCTTTCCGTGATATCGTGTAAACGATCTGTCAGGATACTAGCTAAATTTTTCCAACGTCCTTGGCAATCTAATCGTTCTTGTGTCTCGGTTATAAATTTATCCGTTTGTATTTTAATGTGAACCTATTTAAACCATCATTAGAATAGAAACGGTAGAAGAACATTCTTAAGTACAAATAAATACCTTTAATATTGTTTTTAATAAATCCGGAGCCGATTCCTTTAAAATTTTAAAATTAATAGGAAATACTTTAAAGTATATGAAGAACATGAAAGAAAAGCATTAATTTTTTCCTCATTTTACGCCTAAAAGAATAAAAGTTTCATTCTCACCTTGGCAATAGTTTTGATATTCCCTATCTAAAGATACTCTAATAACATAGTTCGAGAATGCCATTATAACACGTTCAAATCTATCATTAAAGATTATATTTAATAAACAAAAATGGAAGCTAGTGAGTAACACTTCCATGAATTTACCTTTCACCTTGACACTCATCAAATGCACTTCGTCTCAGTATAATATCTGTATATCCTAAACATCCCTCCTTTTTTAACTTTTCCAACCATTTGTAAGCAATGTTGCGAAATTTTACTGAAGTTGCAAGAGAAGTAACCGGCCAACATTCAAAAAAATTCTATATATAATTTATGTTATTTAATATGCATAGTCTGCTATCGGAAAGCTAATAAAAATACTTAAGTGCTTACGTCCTTTGTCTGCGTACTATCCAATTCATTAAATAAAAACCAAACTATTAGTTCCATAGCTTTAACGGAGCTTGGCCCTTTCGTGAATACGTCTTTATTAAAAACTATAGCTGAATATGAAGTATGAACCGAAGGGTCGAAGCCTAAAAGCATTAAATTAGTCCAAAAAATGGACTTTGGACATAACGGGTTCGTAAAGATATAACTGCTCGCTGTTGTCATGAGGTAATTTATATAATTACAATGTATTCGATATTCGATACAAGTAAAGAAACGTCGCGAATTTTCAAAAATTTTTCGCGACTTCGTATTATTCACGTGATTACCGTACCACATTGCATTTACCACGGCCTGCCGGCCTACATTACATTACGGCATTAAGAATTAGCTAATATAAACTTAGTAGTTGTCCGGAGCGAAGCGAAGGACTATATATGTCTACGCACTATGATGATCTATGGAAATAACGTGTAAATTTTCAATCACGTGAGTTTCTCTGTCCAGGAATTCCAAGGCGTTATGCTGCTAATCAGCAGAAAATTACCGGAATTCCAAGGCGTTATGCTGCTATTTAGTAGAATATTGCTACATCTTTATTTATTATACCTCGCTCCGGACTTACAATGGTTCCCGATTCTAGTTACTAGTTAGTACTGGTTTCTATAGGGATTCCTAATGTACGAACTGGTCGGAGCTAACGTTAACGCTATTACATGCAAGTGCAGAGGTACGCACCGTGTATACGTACATCCTACCAGAGTTTAGAAGTTATGCACTTGCACGTGATAGCGTTAAACTTAACTCCAGCTGGTACGTACGTTAATATCATATACAGTACATGATGCGTAAGTTAAGGATGCTCGCAAGTGCATATAAACTCCTAATTAACTGTTATCGCATTATTATTATCAGTATAATTATGGTCTACTAATCCAGGCCAAATTTTTAGTGGCGGCCAGAACTATCAGTAATTTTTTCGAAAAATTTATGTCAAACGAAATTATAATTCTGGCCAGCACTACAAATTTGGCCTAAATTATCCAGAATTTTGGTATATTATATTAAGCATCCATTATATGGGCCTTTTGCAATAGAAAGGGAGGAAACTGCAAAAAAAATTTTTTTTGAGTTAATATTAAATCTGAACTTTTTATAACATTTAGAACATATTTAGCTTAGGAAAAAAAAATTCAATTTTTTTGCAGTTTGCCCCTTTTCTATTGCAAAAGGTCCATATATATGATATTATCATATGCATCCTTGATGTGCTGATTTTAAGATTATATAATAACTAATGTACATACTTTATTTATTCCTTTTATAGTTTTTATAGTAATATTTTTTCCAAAAATATTATTTTATATAATATTAGAAAATTTCAAAAAATAAGCAAAGAATAAAATTATCAAAGTTACGAATTTGCAAAATTTAAAATTTTCTAATACATTTTACTTTATTTATATTTTAAAACTTTTTTTCAATAGAAATGAATAGAACTACTTTATTAAAAAATGTGATAATACATTATTAGAAAACAATAAATTCCTATTCATCATAAATAACTGTCCAAAATGTATACTTTGTAGCATAATTTCACATGTATTTTCAATTTGAATTCCTTTATAATCAATTTAATAACTGCTGCTTCAGAAATAAGAACTTCCTGCAAATATTCTATTGGTGTTTGTGGTAATACTAAAGACTTTATTAAAATTTTTATATCAATAAATAGTCTTCTTAAAGTTTCAGCGATTATAACAGCATCACAAGATCTATAATAATCAGGCTAATTTATTAATTGGTAATAAATTATTGTTAATTATAGAATACAAATGCATAAAATAAAATAAAAAATATGAGTTGCCTAAAAATTCTTAATTTTATTCATGATACCCATAGTCATAGATGTATTGGCTTTATTCTTTTCAATTTCACGATATATTCTCATAACATTTTCATAATAAACACTTTTGACCTTCTTTTACAAATATCTAACAAATCAGATTAGAAATTTTCAATCCTTTTAGAAATAGCACTAAAATCTATTTCCATTAAATAACCTTTTTCAACACCATCTAAGATAATTTTATTTTTACTATGGATGTGGCAAAATTTAAATTATTCTACAACGTTTAGTTTTTTTTCATGATATTTAACCAGTGGTTCTCTTAATTTTGTAGATAAAAAAGTAATTTTTCCTCACAATAAGAACATATATCAGAAACTTTTAGTTATTTAAATTGGATTCAATAAACTTCAATAACAAATAGCAAAAATAATTAAAATATATAAAATTTATTTATCGTTACATTCAGATCATTTTCTTTATTGAAATTTTTTCTATTTATCATGTATTATATAAATTTATTAAAGTTATCACATTTATAATTAAATTAATTTAATAAAAATAAATCTTTTTACCATTATATTTAAAGGATTATTCTCTTTATTTGAGATTTTTTTATTTATAACATGCTGTATATAAATAAATATAAAATTAATTATTTTATAGCTACGTACTGCAATAAATAAATAATAAAGTTTTTTGAATACTAGATTCTATATTTGACTTTTTTCTTTTATTTGAGTAAACATCACTTTTTGCTTTTATATTCTATAACTTTCTTATAATATTATCAGTTTCTCTAATCCAATTATTATTATATTCATTGTTAGTAGAAGTTATTTGTGCTTTCAATAAAATAGATAGTGATTCATTAAAAATTAGAGCAATTTTAGATTTTTAATTAACAAATTGCTGCAACTTCCAAATTGTACGATTAAGTTTATATGCATAATCTTGTTCTAATTATTCTAGTTGTATTACATTTTCAGAAAATATAGCATAATAAGACTGTAGAGAATAAAGAGTTTTGTATTAATACATAATTTTCACTTCTGTTAGATCTTTACACTATCATGATAAATATATTTTTTGGAAAATAAACCTAAATTAAATTGTATAGCAATACGTAATATATAATGACAAATTATTTCAGTAAAAGTCATGTATCTACATGTACAAATAAATACCTATTTTTGATTTAACTTATATTTTACTTTATTGTCATATATATATAAATGATAATTTGCAATTTTTATAAAATTAACAGTCAAAATATCAAATTTTTTTTATGTAAAATGAAAAATAGCTATGAAATACATATATCTGGATGGTATTTACAAACTTTCAAGTATATTTAACAATTTAATCAGTAACATATATTTGAAAAAGTGAGTAAAGTTTTAATAATAATATTTTTTATTTTAAATAATAAAATAACTACAAATTTTATAGAAAATGTAGGTAGCATGTAAAGAATAAACAGTAAAGTTTTTATTTTTTTTATTTAATATTAGCTTAATTTACTTAATAATTAACTTGTATAGTATATTATACAAAATAAATTTATTAATGATAGTCAACTCATATGATATTTTTGATGATTGATATAGGCTATATCTAACCAACAAATATATAAACAGGAAGTAGATAAAATGCAAAAAAGAAAACATAGTTAGAATATTACCTCAACTATTAAAATTGCGTAATAGAGATCAATGGGCAGAATTCTGCTATGTTAAAGTCATATTCTGCTGTGTTAAAATCATATTCTACTGTGTTAAGGTTATACTTCATGTTCTATACTGAAGTATTAAAGGAAAAGTAACATACCATAGTCAACAATTTATAAATAACACCTTGATATATCAATTCTGATTTAATTGACTTGCTTGAATAAGTATTTAACAAAGAAACTGAAATTAGTGAAAAAAAATTATAATAAAATCGAAGAAGAAGAGAAATATAAAAAATACTGTTCAGTTAGAATTAGATACATTTAGCAAAAATAAGTCTAAACATGCACATACAAAGAGACGTTGACCTGAAATTACAAGATATGGATTAGAATCACAATTGGACTAATAATGCACAATAATAATATTGAGAGAAAGATGTGCAATAAGCTGCAAGAACAACAATAACATAATTAGTATAATTAGTAAAAAATTGAAAGCACTTAATTTATGTGATATATAAAAATAATTTAACAGCATTTATTAAAACTTTAAAAATATACATTTAAAAGTTTTGAGCAATTAAATTTTATTTAGTAAATTATACCATATATAAACTATTGTAATAAATAATAGAAAAAAAAAATATTATTATTTAGATTGATTCATTTGATAAGTATTTAGGAATATTAATAATAAAACTGAATAAAGTTTTAAGTTTCCATTTAGCTCTAGTATTAATTGTCAGATATGTATATTCTGTCAAAAGATCACTTCTCAAACTTTGTGAATTATCTCTTAAGGCTTCTTCTTCTTCCAATCAGGATACTTCTTCTTTTATTAACATTAATTCCTATTCAGCAAGTTTATTGTTTTAACATTCAAAAGTTATAAAATTTTTATCTCCAATAATTTTATCATCATCTATAGAATTTTATTGTAAAATTTTTGCAGGATTATCAACTGGTTTAGCATTTAAATCTAAAAACCCCACTTCGTTTTATTTACTTATTAATAAAACTTTGTCATTTTAAAAAAATTAATTAAATTAAAAAATTAATTTTAAAAATTAGCAAATTTAAATAATATTATTAAAATTTATTAATAAAACTTACATTCAATCGGTTATAATAGTTTGTATGCAAAATCCCATAGAAAAATACATGCGTTTACTGAAGCAGCATTTACATAGATTTTAAAAATTTTTAAAGCAATACTAGCTAATTCTTTATAATCACCTTCAATATACTTCCAGAACTTGAATACATCACCTCCAAATTGAAAGTTTCATCATCAAATAATTCAATTTTTTGGCAATAATTCTCAAAATCTAACAATAAACAGGTTGGCCTTTTCTAAAATTACACTTTGTAATACAGTCAGAATTCAATATAACGAACCCTTTATTCAAGCTATCTTGTATCGTTATATCAAATATTCAATAAATCAAATATTTCTATTATACTGAGTAATATATTAAAAAGTATAAAAAAGGTATATCTAAAAAAGCATATCAATATAAAGTCAAATTTTATCACCTTAAAATGTGCTTATAATTCCAATAGTTTAATATAATGTTATTATACAGAAACTTATAAATAGATACACTGAAATTGAGAATCAGTGATCTGTTGTGTTGAATAATGCCGGCCAGAATTAGTATAATATCAGTTTATCATGAATAAATAAGTATAATTGGTTTTATGATTAACTTCATTATATGTAATATCACGAAATTTATAATAAAGTCAGTATATAGTAATATAATTGATTATAGATAGTTTTGATTTAAGAAAAAAGTTCATTATAGGCCAAAATCAGTTTATCCCAAATCATTATATTAAATTAGAGATTGGAATCGATTTTACAATAATCAAATTTATCGAAAATCGATAAGAATCGATTTTAAATCGATTATCGAATAAAAATCGAATTTACTTATTGTGACGCAGTAGCATTAATAAGATTTCCCCACAAGTTTTAGTTTTATTTCAGTTGACAAAAACCTATTTGTCACTCATTATTTGTCACATAGTTAATTTCTTAATTTCTTAATGCCAGCCGTTTTATGACATTTTTGTAGGATAACGTTAGGTAGTCCGTTAAGAAGTTAGGTCATTGTCACGTAACATTACAAAAATCCAAAAAAGGAAATTTTGTTGTCCAATGAAATTCAAGCTATATTGCACAAAATTCCCCAAAAGGAAATTTTTATGTAGATCTTAATGAATTTTTAATAGTCACGTGACCAGCAGTAGTATAATTTTGATTAACGATTAATCGACAATTAATCGATTCTAAAATCGATTCTAATAATGATAATCGATTCCAATCCCTATATTGAGTTATGACTGTAATATGTTAAATCAGTGTTCAGAAATAACCTGGTCATTTGACTATTTAAATGATTATAAAATCATTTAGCATTATTCAAAATTGATTTTGATTGGCTAATATTTATTACATAAATAATTATATGACTATAATTAAAAAGATGATTTCTATTTGTACACTATATGTTTGAATACAATTTCCAAAAAAAGTAAATTTTTATACTGATCATTTAACAGTTAATGTAAAAATTTAACAAAAAAAAAAGTAAAAAAAAAATTGTTAAATAACTCAAAAATAATATTCAAAACTATCTATGACATATTAAGTAAACTTGCAGAACAGACCAAAATGCATCTAATTTACATTTCTTTTAAAGATTTATTTATTAGATTTTTTTTTACAAAATTTTTTTATTGAATCATATGATATGTGTTTTAAACACTAATGTACATTAAGAAATTTTCAATTAAAAAATAATGAATATAGTGTAGTCAAAAATTATAATGTTGGCCAAATTATATTCAAATAATCAAAATCATTTGTCATTTGTCATTTAAATCATTTGGTCATTTCAAGTTATATGCCAAATACTGTGTTAAATAGTGTTTCAATGTAATAAATGATAAATTTTCAATTTTAGGATTAAAATATGTAAGCCGATACTTTGAAAAAGTAATGGCTGCTCTTATTGACACTAACATTTTTCTAATCATTCTATCATTTTTTCACCTAACTCAACATTTGAAAACTGATTCCAAAACTGAATAAAATATCCTAAAACATGAAGTAATTTAAAAAAAACATGTTTTGTCACTTTGAAGCTTATTTAAAATGGCATAATAAGGTAACAAAACTTCTTGTAAAATTTCTATTGTATTCTACCAATTATTATCAAAAAGAATTTTACAAATGTCATAAATTTCATTGACATTATTTGATGTTAAAGAACTTGCTTCTGCTGGTATAGATTGTAGACGTTCATACTGAATTGCCAAATTTTAAAATATTATTAAAAAAAAATTAATTAATTAAATAAAATATATCAAATAATATTAAAGTTAGGAAAATTATATTATTCTTAATGCCTGTTTAAATTGAATTAAACTTTAAAATAATAGTAATGGCTATTCCATCTAGTTTTGCATGGAACTATAATTGAATAATATTTATTATATAATTCCTTTTGTATATCACATAATTTACTAATAAAATAACTATTATTTTTATTTTTAAAATATACTGCTATTATGATTGTTTTGGCTGATGCATTTTTTAATGAAGGTGATTCTTTAAAGATATCACAGATCGCTAACTGACATTAATATGTGAAACATGGTAAAAAATAATGTGAGGATATTCTAATCTAAGTCATCGTCTATTATAATTAAAAATGAATATAAAAAAAAATATTAGTTATGGTAATAATAATATAAAATGCATTATAGATAATTTATAAATCAAATTTACTTAATTCTTACCTAAGCTGCTGCACTATCTGAAATTATAGTGATTACTTTTACACCTAAGTCAACTTCTACATCTTTAATTAAATCCTCAATTTTAGGAATTATTTCAATCATATATTCTCTTTTACTAATAATATCTGATGCCTTTCATATTAAAATTTCACTTGAAAATACAATAAATAATGACCTGAATATATGCTGATTTAATACTTTCTTTCATCCATCAAATGCTAATATTACACCAATTTGATCATTACTTAATTTTTCATCTCGTAATTTATCTATACTTTTTGTTTTATTATTCAATATATGATTTAATAATACTTTTCATCCCAATAAAATTAAATGTGGATTTAAAAACTTAAATAAATCCAATGTTGCTTGATTTTTGATCCATTGAAATAGAAATCCATTTGATACTGTTACTCTTAATAAAAGATATTCAAAAACAGATTGCTCTTTTTTTGTACATCAGGAAATTTTATAGCGCGAAAAATTGCGTAAGTTTACGATTTTGTAAGTTTACGAAAGTTTATGGCATAATATTTCAAAAAATTTCAAAATATTACGTAAGTTTACAATTTTGTAAGATTTATGTGATATTACGGTTAAAATATTACACAAGTTTTCAATATCGTAAGATTTACGCAATATTACGGTCAAAATATTCTGCAAATTTATGAAACTGTAAACCTGCGTAATATTACGGTTGAAATATTTCAAAAATTTACGAGATTGTAAACCTGCGTAATATTACGGTTAAAATATTTCGAAAATTTATGAGACTGTAAACCTGCGTAATATTACAGTTAAAATATTTCGAAAATTTACGAGACTGTAAACCTGCGTAATATTACGGTTAAAATATTTCGAAAATTTACGAGATTGTAAACCTGTGTAATATTACAGTTAAAATATTTTGAAAATTTACGAGACTGTAAACCTGCGTAATATTACGGTTAAAATATTTTGAAAATTTACAAGACTGTAAACCTGCGTAATATTAC
>QZLH01000262.1:0-25518 GCA_003833135.1 Oehlia diaphana | reverse complement strand
TGTATATATTAATAAATACTTGTAATTTTTTATAGTTTAATAAAATTATATCTAATAAAACATACATTATATAAACTTATAGTAAAGAAAATGAAGTATTACTTATCAAAATATTTTGAAACATTACGAAATATTACGTTGTGTAAAATCACAGAATATTACGAATCGTCAAATTATGGAGCATTACGCATCATAGAATTTCGAAATATTTTAAAAAGTTACAAAATATTACATTTACGCAAACTTGCGGCAGGTCTGAAAACTTACAAAATATTATGTAAAATTACGAAATATTGTGAACCGCAAAATTACGGAATATTACAAATCGTAAAATTACGAAGCTTTGCATATCATAATATTTCGAAATATTTTAAAAAGTTACAAAATATTACGCTTACGCAAACTTGCGGCGGGTCTGGAAACTTACGAAATATTATGATGTGTAAACTTGCGCAACTTTTCGCACTATATAATTTCCTGATGTAAGTGTCTAAACAAGAATATTTCCCATCATATTATCACCAGTTTTAATCAGATGAAGATGGCGTTTAGATGATATTATTGAGATTGAGGTAAAAGATTGAGTAGAAGAAACTACTCCTTCTATTGTTTTAAAAAATACAGTATCAAGATTACTTTACATAGATTCTAAATATTTTAATACCTTTTCTTTTCCAATCTTACCAAAGTCTGAAGCTGCTTTTAACCATTTTTTTGTGTTTTCTTCATTTTTATTATTTGTTAGATTAATAATAGCATCCACTTCTTTCTGACTACCAATTTTTTCTTAAAAAAATGCGCAATTTTTTAAATAATTTTTTACTTGTAATTTTTTATTTGTAAATGTAAGCTTTGAAAGTTCATTCTTTTCTAAATTTTCAGAACATGCAAGACAAACAGCATAATTATTCCAATTATTTTATTTGCCAAGTACTTTTATATATATATTAAATAATAGTTTTTTAGTTTATATTTTCTTTTAGTACTCATTTTAGAAAGTATGAGAAAAAAATGATTAATAATATCTTTCATTTTTAAAATTTTTTAAGTTGTATAAGATTATCTATTACCGAAATAGTATTGGAAGCATTAGAAGCAGTATTGATCTTCCAATAGCCAATTCCAATAGTACAAAATTTTGATTGGAAGCTTTCAATGCACATGACCTATTGGAAGATCAAGAGAGAATTAAAAAACACTACTAAGATTCTGCAAAATATCTGATCTGATCTAATCTAATCTGGATTTGATCCATCAAATTCAGATTGAATTGAATATTTATGACCTGCAGATCAAATTCAGATTTAAATTTTTAATCTGAAGTTCAGATTCAAATTTAAAATTGTATAATCTGAATCCATCAGTGTTGGCATTTTCTGGAATCTGGAATCTGGAAACATGTATTCCAGATTGATTCCAATGGTTTTTGAAGTATTGGAATCAAATTTCCAGATTCCAGAAATCATTGGAATCAATTTGGAATCAAAATTCCAATGTTCCAGATTCCAGTTTCCAGTAAAATTTTTATTGGAAACTGGAAATTCCTATTACTGGAATCCATCATATTGAATCTGAATTAGATTTATCGAATCAGGATTGGATCATTATGATCCAATTATAAATGCAATAAAAGTACTGTAACTAATAGTTCTGGCATTTTTACTTGTAAAATGCAAAAAATGCTGAAACTATTATTCTGGCATTTTTACTTGCAAAAAATGCAAAAAAATGCTAAAACTGATTGTTCTAGTGTTTTTACTTGCAAAAATGCAAAAAAAGCTAAAAACAATAGTTCTGGCATTTTTACTTGCAAAAATACAGAAAAAAATGCTGAAACTGATAGTTCCAGCATTTTTACTTGTAAAAATGTAAAAAATATGCCAAAATTGATAGTTCTGGCATTTATACTTGTAAAAATGCAAAAAAAATGCTAAAACTGATAGTTCTAGCATTTTAAACTGTAAAAAATGAAAAAAAATGCTGACTGATAGTACCAGCATTTTTACTCATAAAAATCTAAATAAAATTACTAAAACTAATAGTAACGGCATTTTTACTTATATCAAATCTGATCTGATCTAAATCTAATCTGAATTTGATTTAATTGAAATTGGATTCAGATCAGATTCAGATCAGATTTAGATTTGAATCAGATCAGATCCAGATTTTAAATTTAAATCTGCGGATCAGATTCAGATTTCAAATATAGATCTGAATTTCAGATCCGAATTTAAATTGATAGATCTGAATCTGATCAGATTGGATTAAAATCTGATAAAATCTGATCTGAACTGATTTATGCAAAACTTTAAACACTACAATGATACCATTTCAAGGCAACATGTTGAACCATTAATAATGATTATAAGAACTGCAAGAATTGAAAAATCTTATTTTATAAAAGTAATACAAAAATAACTTTATGTATTAATGGCCAAGATTTTTTTAGCTATTTTGGTTACAGCCAAACTGCCAAACAGTTAATGGCCCCCTAGCCAAATGGCTAATGTGCCAACACTGCATTAGCAGTCAGTTTACCAATACTTGTGATTGTACTAACAGAAGTAGTTGTATTTAACATTAATGAAACAACTATTTATTTAATCCTTTTCATACTAATAACTGAAAAAACAAAAAGGATAACTTAAATGGTATTCGTCTAAAAAATTATAAAAAAGAATACAAGATATAAGGTATTTCATAATTGATGAAAAAAGTATGGTAAAATAAAGAATGCTAGAATTAATTGACATGAGACTAAAAAAAGTATTTTCAGAAAAGAAAAATGAACCTTTATGAACTGAATATTATTTAACAGCAATTGGAAAATGATCAATAAGATTTAAAAATATCCTTTTAAGATTACGAGATAGGGAAAATACGTTAAATAATTAAAATATTCTTACAAGTATATTTGAAGAGAATCTAAATAAAGCTGAACATGACAGATTTTAGGGTGCTGTATTTATACATATAACATAGGCTGAAGTATATAAAGTCAACATCAAAATGTTCAGGTAATTGAATTGGCCAATAGCAAAAATCTGCGTAATATATAGCAGTGAAAGAATAGCTAAAACATGTTAAATCAGATATAATAAAGAGACTTGAAGCAAAATTATATTGGCGAAAAATTGACATGTGAGGGCTGGTAAATAGATTAATGGGAGTTGCAGAAGATACATTGTTCATAAAATTTAAGAGATATAATGGATTAACTATAACTAATTTGAAAGGTAAGAAGTTGTTCTGATAATACTGATTAAGTGTAGCTGAAAAGATAAAAATGGGCTGACATATTTCAGAACTCAATTACCAATATATTTCATATGGTCAATAATTGTCAAAGTTTAATATTAGATAAACATTAGTATTAAGAAGTTTGTGGCAGGGTTAACATTTGTAACATTATCATAAGTTCAGACCTAAAAAGTTGCATTTATTTATACTGACAATAGCATAAAAAAAAATAAAAAAATTTTTAAAAAACAAAAATTTTTTTATTTCATTTACAAAAAAATAAAATTAATAAAAAGTGAAATAAAAAACTGGTATAACTGATAAATCTTTTTTTTCTAAATTTTATTTTTGTTTAATAATATACAGGTTAAAAGTGTACATATTAAGATTAAAATTAGTAGGTCATCACATACTCAATTAACCAATCATGTAATATAAAAATTAATTAAACATCAACTCAAAAATAAAGCAGGTGGACAACATCATAGGATTAGTCAGAAAAAAAGATTAATATGAAATCAAAAAGCAAAAATGTACACAAATTAATTGTGCATTAGTTAAATTTTTTATTGCGAATCTTTAGAATAAAATGTTACATCTGAATGGGAATCAGATCTTAGAAAATTATTAGATATTACAGGAATAATGCTAAGTTAAGCCATTTTTCAGTTTTCAAGAAACACTTTTCAAATTTTTCACACTTTTTTTTTAAAACCTTCTCATTAGTTAGACTAGAAGAATTAGTGGATACTTATTCTGATTCTTTTTGGATGGATTTTTTAACTTCTGAAGCTTTGCTAAAAGTTAGGATAATGTAAACTTTCTTATATAACTTCATTTAGAATTAATTTTTATTTGGATCAAAGATACCTTAAATTTTCCTAATCTATGTCATATCTAAACATAATATTGGTTCAGGTTTTTCATTATTAATACAAGTAAAATTTTCAATAACTGTAATAGTTTTACCATCCTTATCCTTTACCTTCTCCAATTTTTTTGTTTCTTAAACAGATGATTCAGATTCACCATTGAGTGTTTGTCCTGCATCAACAATTTCATTTTCTGTTCCGCTTTGTACATTCATAAAGAAGTTTTTATTATTTCATTTAGACTTTTGGTTGAGATTAAGCTTCCTGTATCTTTTTTTGATCTACACTTTCTGGACTTAGTTTTGACATCTTTAGCAATATAAGGATGATTTTAGAAAAAAACATCTATCTCATCCTCCAGAAATGCAAATCCAGTATCACAATACAGATTAGAAATGAGCTTATGCACATCAAATGAAAAAAATATTACTAGAGAGGTCTCAGCTGATGCATTCTCAATTTCTTCATTATGATAGACAAAAGAATTATCTTCAGTTTTATGAGATGGTGAAGGTTTAGAGAAGAAGTGATGATTGGAAAAGCTTTTTCAGCTGGTTGTTTTCTTTTGTTCTTTGAAATTCACATTGATTCATGAGTGATGTACAATTTTAATTGATACTTGTAGAAGATAAGTGCAAAGACAATTTAGAAAGTATCATCACACATACTAATTCATTAGTTATTTTTTGTTGTACAATTTGTAATTGCTTTCCAGCTTCTTATACAGTAGCGTAAAGCAATCTAGCTTAATCAAACACAACCTCAATTAGAAAATTATAAAAAAAAAGTCATACTTAATGAAGTGAGTATACATGCTGAAGGACCATACATTCAACCAGCAAATCTTTCTCCTTTTGAAGAGTGGTTAATTCTAACTTTGTAAAAAAAAGGGAATTCTTATGTCATATATGTGAAGCAGATATCAAAAGGATATCAATATGATGTAGTATTTACTTCTTGTTTATTCTAAATGTAGTTATGCCAAAAACAACTAATACATTTTTCTTTAACCTCAGTATATTATCAATAAATTTACTTTTCCAAAACTTTTTTTTTTCTATGCTTGATAAGGCATTGCTGTGCTTTTGTCTTTTCAACTGTGATGAATTTATTATATAAATGCATGGCTGCCAAGCAAATTTGGTATCTGTAATACTCTTTATCTTTAGTCCTGAGAAATCATTTTGTTTCTTGCAATACTTAAGAAAGCCTAGGAGTGACCATTCATCCACAGGAATCTGAATCATATAATTGTTAAAAGAAGTCATAGTGAATAAAGCTGAAAAATAAAAAAAACATGTTCATTTTATAGATCATAGGCGCAGTAATGATGTAATTAAAAAAATCACAGGATCAAAGAAGATGCTAGACTATGCGCTTATTTTGATATTAATTTCTGTATTAAGGCGTTATTACTATTCCTCTAAAATAACTCAGATTCTGTGTAACTAAAATTTTAAAATGTGATATTTCAGTCAATATTACACCTAAAAAAATGAATTATATATCAAAATGCTCATCTCGTTGAGACGAATCTAACATGCTAAAGATCATTAAAATCCATTACTAGATCCCAAGATAGCAAAATTTGAGTTTAAAATCTACATATAATTTTATACATTTGGAACAGAAATTAATTATAAGGTTTATACAAATTCAGATCTGAGTTTTTTTAGTAATATTCAGGGTCCTAGTGAGACTTCATGCTTCTTCTCTGAAGATTTTATGCTAGTTACAGCTAGTTACAGTCTAGATCTATGTAATTGATTTATGAAACATTTTTACTGTAGAAGACAAAGTTACATGAATCTGATCGTTAGCAATGGTAACCATTTTTTGCAAAGAAAAAAACATTTAATGCAAATACCTAAAGTGGATGAAATTTTATTTGATTTTTCAGATATACTGTATAGTAAATCAGAAAATGCTAAAGAAGTAAATGAAATGTATGATGCTATCAAACAGAAAGGAAGTATGTGAATCCCAGCATTAAATTATTTGTTTACAAAAAAAATCTATAACTAATTTGTTTCTATTGCTAATTACAAGACTATACTCTCTTTTTACACTAGTTATTCAAAATAAATAATCCCACCCATATATACAGAATGTTCGCCTATCTATATCACATAAATTATAAAGAAAGTATCGATTTTAGCCAAGTTTCATAAGAGAACTTTTCAGAGATCAAGTAATTTCAAATTTATAGTATAAATCAGAAATTAGCAATTGAGATAAAAAATAAGCAATGTAATATACACTTACCATTACTATTAATTTTCACAACATTTTATTCTGTCTTATATACAACTGCATTATTGTATGATACTGCATAAAGTTTTCAAGAATTTGGCATGTGAAGATGCTTATTGGCTTTTGCTGTACTGTTTGTTGCATGTGATGAGAATAATATGAGAAATTTTACTGCATCTATTGTACTCGTGATAATGATCAGAGGTGAAGCTGATATATAGTAAAAGGAGTATTATGTCCGGTTTGTTTTGAAATATCTGTAAAGGTGGGAAAATTGATTAATATTGTGATGACACAACTTACTTTATTATTATTTTGTGTAAAAAACAAGTTCATTTGATTAGAGATAGGTTTGATGTAAGATTTAATCAGTTTGAATTTTTTGTTTAATTATTGCTTTTCTTGCATGAGACCAATAAAAGAATTTACTAACTGGGACATCATCTTTTTATACAATTTGCAGGATTGAACTTAATGCACTTTGGGGAAAAATTACGTTAATATGATCACATCATGAAAATCTGATCAACAACATTCCCTTAATTTAACAATAAAGAATTTGATACTATCTATATATAAAGATCATCAAACGGTCTTTTTACAAAAATATATGTAATAATTTTGAGAATATACGAGAAAGTTTTAGAATAAAATCCCTGGATCTTTGCTGGCAATCTTATTTGCCGATCCAGATTTCCTTAATTGTTCTATAATAAAAAAATAGTATGCATGGTCTAAAAGATTGTTACCAATCACCATGAAAAAAATATTTGATTATATTGCTTAGATCAATAAGAAAAAGAAACTCCTGCGTGAATTGAAATTATCAGATAGTACAGAAATTATCCCCCTATTTACTTCATTGATAACATTAGAAGAATCAATTTCTGGAGAGCAGGGTTGTATGTGAAAAAATTTCAGGATCAAAATGTATTTGATTTCATTATGGATGAGTCATATAAAAATCGCATGGCTAAATTTTTGCTTACAGGCCGTAAGGAAGATTCAAATCTATTAAAAAATATAGCCTGCTTATATGAAGATATATATAATGCAAAAAATGAAATGATAAAATCTAATCAGGCAGAAATTTTATGCTGGTGTAATTTTATTATAAGATAGATAAAAGTGTGAATGAAATTATGATAAAAAAAAGGTGGATATGAAAAAAGCCAAAGGACAGATTTACAATTTTATTTTTATATACAATATTGGTGCCAAATGAAATACTTTATATTGACGCATTAATAGAGCCAGGAAGATTTATAAGTTTATCAAAAAAATAGGAATTGATAAAATCAAGAACATCAAAACATATAGTGCGAATTCTATAGCAGAATTATCTGATAGTTAAATTCAAACTATTGTTGATTATTTTTCCAAGAATCTAAACACCGAATTACTAGATGATCAGGATTCTGGATGATCAGACTAAAGCACCAGAGATGGTTTCAGCTGGGATAAGCCTATTCCTTAATTTTATGACTCTAATTCTTCAGATGATTTTTCTAAAATCAAGTATATCATCCACAACATCTAATTAAATAAATAAATCTAACAAATCCTGACTTCTGATTTCCATTTTGCCTGATAAAAAACGAAAATACTTATTTATCTTTAAGTAATTGATAGTGGTGAACATGTTAACAGATTTAATTTTAATACTCTTAATACTTCAATGCTCTATCTATTATGTAATGGGAAACATAAGGAAAAAGTATATGGAATGATATTAAAGGTGAATTGGGTGCTGGCAGTGTTGTCATGGGACACGGACAGAGACATGGGACGGGACGGGACGGGACAGTCCGTGTCCATGTCCCATACTTTTTATGTCCTGGACATTTGCGGACATTATATAGATCACGTGCTTATTTTAATTTTTTTATAAAATTACGTTTAAAAGTGAAAAATGATCATATTCATGTTTATTATTTTGCATGGTACAACTTCGGAGATGCTGTAAATTATTTAACATTCAAAAATCAAAGTAAAAAAATTCAATTAGAATGGTAAGCCTATATTTATATCATTATTAAAGAGAATTGCTAATGGCCATTTAGCATTTGTATCATTGGCAGGATGAATAATATCATCTAATGATGTGTCATTTTCTTCATCAAATTCCTCATTAAATTCAGCAATTTCCTCCTCTTCCTCTAGCATCTCTGCCCAACCTTGAAGATATTCACCAAAATCATTCTCTAATTGGAGTTCGGTAGTTTCTTCATCTGAATCTTCTCCTATTGGTTCAGAACTATCTTCTAGAATAGCAACTGGATCATTATCTCTGGAATTTTCTAAGTTATCAGGATTTTGATTAGCATCAGTTTTACTTTTATTATCATTATCTAATGTAGGTTCAATAGATGTTGGGTTGTTATGAAGACGATGACTATATGTAATATCAGCTCTTAATTTACTCATTTGAAGAGCTTTAGATGACTATAAAAATTAGGATGTTAAAAATGTGTACAATTCAATAATTAAATAAATACAGTATAAATATATATATATTACCATTAATCTATTACGTCGTTTTGTTTGTAAAAATCCCATGCAACTCCAGAGTCTTTCAACAGAGGCTGCATTTACACATATACCGAAAATTCTACAAGCTACAAGGCCCAATTCATTGGTAGAAACACTTACATAACACCAATAACGAAAAATATCATCATCAAATTGTTTATAGGAATCAAGATCAAATGGATATTTGGCCAGCCGAAAATCATCAAATTCACGGAGTATACATTTTGGTTCTTTTCCAGACCATGCACGATAATAGTACATCAGCCACTTTCCAAATTCTGAATAGTTAATATTGGGAATTTTGTTAAACTGATTCATTCGGTAATTAGGATGCAGCAGATAAGATAATAAAAGGATGGGGTGTTCCCAATCTTTCCAGCGTTTTTCCAGTCTATCAATCATCTGTGTAGAAAGTATATCATCTGGATATTCTAACCAAAATTGTATTAAATAGTTCATGCTATGTACTACCTGAAATAAACGTGCCTTATCACGTTGTAGTACGTTAAGTATTTTGCAATATGGTTCAAGAATTTCGTTAATAAGTGTAAGTTGATCCCAGAATGTAGATGAATCAATTATTTCAAAGATTTCACGTGGTAAAGTTAGTGCTCCTCCTTGCCGACGAGTTTCAACAATTGGTGGTTTGAAATTAATGGCTAGTATCTAAAAAATAAAATTAATATTAATATATTAATATTAACTGAATATATTTTTGATTAATAAATAAATTAACTTACTTGTAATGCTTGTTGTGTTTTTAAAAGGCTAATACACATATAATAAATACTATTCCAACGCGTTTCCCCTGGAACAGCTATTGCAATATATTTTTTATAGGTTTCATATTGCTGTTCCCTTAAATGTCCAATAAAGAATTTATGATTTGAATTCTTAAAATAAGTAGCAAGACGAATAGCACGGTCGATCGTAGTCTTAAATTCTGTAGACTCTTTGAATATTTCACCCACACAAAGATTAATCTGATGAGCAAAACACGGTAAAAATATTATTGATCTTTTTGAAATTCTCATCCGGCGCCTGTATAAAAATCAAGTGTTTAAAATATTAATAAATTAAACATTATTTATTATATGATCATCATGCAATAAGTTCTTACCGAGCTGCTGCGTATGCTGATGCACTATCTGTAACTATAGCACAAACAGTGATTCCTTTTTTTTTTAATTCAGTAAGCATTGCTTCAGTTTTATCTATTACTGAAGTGAAATTTTCACGTTCAGCACTAATATCTACTGCTTTCCAAACATAGGGTCTTCCTTCAGAAGACATTAAAACTGTTCCTAACAACTGCTCATTTTTTACATTGGTCCATCCGTCAAAAGTCATTGTTATACCAACTGGATCTTCTTTAAGTGTAGTTTCCATAACTTTATCTGCATCTGCTACAACTTGTTTTAAAATATCACCTCCAAGAACACGACGATCAGGTAGTTTGATGAAAGGATTCAAAAAATTAAATAACTCTTTTGCTTCCGGATTATTTACCCACGATAATGCCCATCCACAGGAGACTGTTAGTCGGAGCAGTAACATATAGAATTTTTGTATATCTTCCTTAGACAAAGATCGAACAATAAAGTTATCCATAGGTCCATAATATAATGAACGGTTAATCACTTTGCTAGATGAACTTGATGCCAAAGAGGCTCGAGAGGATATAGGATCTGAAACTAAAAAAAAAAAATAAATATAAATTTTTTTAATTGTAAATTACTAAATTTTAAAATATTTACATGATCTCTTTTGAGGAATTACTAAGTTTTGAGTATTATTATTAGGTTGTAAACAGGCAAAGATTTTCTCTCGTTCTTCTTCATCTGTTCTGGCAAAGAAATTAGGGCATTTCTTAAAATGTTGTATTATTCGATCTTTTTTATTTGGAAACCACACTTTATGCCCTTCTTCTTCTCCCAGCTCTTCAATACATGATTTACAAAAAGTTTGGAGGTTGCTTTTGTTAACTTTAACATCAGTTTTAACAATATATTGAGTTAATAAAGATGGAAGCGGTGGCATGGCGAAATAATGAAAATTTTTTTGTGGCTTAGATTACACAAGTCCCGGACATATAAAATTGTCCCGGACAATTTAAAAAATACCCGGACATGTCCGTATGACAATGCGCTGATCGGGACATTTTTGGGACTTGGACGACGGACACGGGACACGGACACTATTGTCCAAGCAAAATGCTGCGGACAGCGTCCGCTGACAACACTGGGTGCTGGTGAATATTGCAGAAAATAAACTTATCATCTCAAATGCAAGAATCCTCTTAATCGTGAAATTCTAATAGTTTCTATAAAAGCATAGAAGGTGAAAAACTTCATCATGTGAATCAATCACTTGAAATGTGTAGAAAATATTTGGTAAAATTTAATCTGTATATAAAGTAAAGTAATGTCTATTATATAACTAGCTGGTAGATCCTACTTCTATTGGTTGGAAGTGAGAGGAGTCTTTACAATTATCATATGATACAGCATGTATCACAAATCTTCCCCAGTATCGCCAGAAGATTTTTTCACTCCACGTGACTTTAAATAATTTGTCACTCATATCACAACCTTCTGCTTTCTCATTTTTTATAAGTATTCTGGGGACAGATTTTTTTCAGTGTTTAAAATCCTATTTGTCACTCATTATTCGTCATATAGTTAATTTCTTAATTCCAGCCAAATCTCATAATACCAGTCAAAGTCATGTAGAGGTGAAAAACTTTTTTGGTGATACTGGGGTAGATTGTATCACAGGCACCAGTCATATTTATTTTAATATGTATTGCAAATAAATCCTATTATTATTGCCATTTTTAAAATGGTGTACGCAATGTCTATTATCATATAAAAAAATACTTAAATTTTTGCTGAATATTTTAACTCGTTATATATATTATGTTCTTTTCTTATGATTATCCAAGATTTTCCTGCAATAATTACATTAGTAGGTATGTTTACAGCTTCTCCTTAAGTTTGTAGTCAAGTTATTATGTATTGTTTTGAGTTTTTTTCGCTCAAAGTTCAAGATTATTTGCGATTATTGAGATTATTTGTGATTTCTTGTATTTCTTTTAAACCTTAAGGTTCTTATTTTATCTTTTTATTTTTAGATATCATTTTCTTTTTAGTTATAACAGTTGTAATCAATCACACTAATACTATTAACAAGATATCATTATAAGTAATTTAAAATTTTTGATCATTACAATTAACTTTTCCACCTGCACAGCATATTGCAAATGCTGTAGATACACAGCTGCTGTTACAAACTCTTTCCTCTATCCAAAATTTGGCACCACAATGGATGCAAATTTGTACCATACTCACTCTTTCCTTGCATAATCTTTTTTTATGTTAATCTGTTGTTTCAGATGGCAATTGATTATTTTATGCGTTATAAAAGCATTATCACATTATATGAAAGAACACGTTATTTTTTGCACATATAGTTACTACCGTTAAGGAATTATTTATTTTCATAGTAATTTTTATTAATAATTTCAATCTTGTTAATTAAATTCGATAATGATTGAAACAGCTTATTTGAAATTAAAAGGTTAGCAAATTGTTGATATTAATTGTAAGATTTCAAATTGTATAAAGAAGGATATGTGAGACAAAAAATGCAAAGAATAACTTTCTAGTTGTTGGAAAATTAAAGGAATTTATCAACATTTATATTAATAAATTTAATTAGCTATTACTACAGTCAAAACAAATTTCTTTACTATAATTAATTGTTATCAATTATCCCATCACTAATTTTCGCTAAATATATAAGAAATTGTTAATTGAATTTGATGAAAAAGAAGTTGCAGTACATAATTTATTAGACTATTAGCTATCATATACATAATGAAATATAATCTAACGAAAAAAATGTAAAAATTAAGTAATTTTTTGGTTGTTGGCAATTGATTTATATTACATAATATAATAATACAGTTAAATTATTTGATAAATTTTGCTAAATTTTGGCACTTTAATTTTGGGCAAAAATCATAATTCTTGTTAATGTACACACCAGTCAGAGTTAAGTTTAACGCTACACATGCAAGTGCATAACTCCTAAAATCTAGTTCGCACAGTGCATACGTTAAGGAACCTTGGCAAATTTTACTAATTTGAGCAAAATTATAATGCTGGCTGTAATTCTGACCATAATTGGTGATTAGTACAAATTTCTTAATATAGAATTTATAACCTTGTGTAATATACGTTTAAGGTTAACTGCGAAATTCAAATGATTTGCTGTACCGACAAACTGTTTGACTTTATAGTTAAATTCTTTGCCAATACTGTCAAACAGTTTGGCGATATAAAAATAATTTTCCATATTTGAAGGCCCATTAAAGTGGAGCAGAATCACGTGATTTAAAATTATTATAATTTGATAAATTTTTTATAAACGAAAATTAAAGTGAACTTGAAAATAATTAAATAAGTGTATTTCGGCCTGCTCTGCAAGTTTACTTAGGGAGAAAAAGTGGATTTTGAATAACATTTTTGACTTTACATATGAGCAAACGAATTTTGCTGATCATATCCAAAAAAGGGTAGATCAATTTTAACGAAATTGAAAAAGTTTAATAAATCGAAAACGGTGTTCTAAACCTCATTGTGTGCTCTAAATAAACTTGCAGAACAGGTCAAAATGCATTTAGTATATGTTTATTTGGAAGGTTTTATATATAATAAAGAGTTTTATTTAAAAAAAAGAAAAATCTTGAAAGTCACGTGATTCTACCTTGCTTTAACTGTCCCCCATATTTGGTTAAAATTCAAATGGTGCAATTTAAGTAATAATTTTTTTTTTTAAAGTCTTGTGAAATCCTATTTCCTTTATAGGAAATTTGTTTATAGATTTGCAAATACTTTGGAATTAATGGCAATGCTTTGGAAATTAATGCAAATGCTTTGGAATTAATGATAAATAGTTTATATTTAATGCCAAATGCTTTGTACTCCAAAGTCAAATGATATGGTGTTAATGTCAAATGATTTAGCTTTTACATTAACATCTGTCCAGCCTGGCGTGCCATAATCTTGGGTTTTGTTAGGAAAAAAATTCCTTTTTAGGAAATAGTGTAATATCATGTGGAAAAGTTATTTATACAGGGTATACACAAATTTTTTTAATTATATAGATATAAAATATTAATTTTTTTCTTTTACTTACCACTTAAAAATAACTGCTATATATACTTATAAACAATTTTTATTATTTTTTATCATATTTTTTTTATCATATTTAATTTAGATTTGTGTAATGGTAATCTTTAATTTAGACTAATTCCAAAAATCAGCACATGTAACTAATTCTATTAAAACTAAATTAATTTTTGTAATAATTTTAAAATCTTTGCTAAAACCTCCTTGTTCAAATTACTACCACCCTTTGCCCTTTTTTTCGAATTGTCTGAAATTTCAGATGCTTTTGTGTTCTGACTTAGGGGTTTCTTCAACTTGTTACTTTTATTAGGAGCTTTGGATGAGGATTGTTAATCCTTTTTCTTTAACTTTGCATTACTGGAATTAGCCTTTTTTCCTCCAGAACAGTCTTTAGTCAAGGGTGCTTTCTTTAAGTTAGGCATAGAGTGTTGACATCATGACAATCTGATCCCTTCCAAGCTCAAAACTTGATGGTAATCTAAAACCTTGTAAACGGTCACCCATTTTTCGAAATACCAACAAGTTTCCTCTTGCCTTTACCTGTTTGTACTATCTTAAATGACTTAGCCCTAAGTTTGTGTAAGTAAGTAGTTGGTTTACGGTCTCTCCACAAGGTATACATAGATATGTTTTCTGGAATGTTATAAACTATGACTTGGAATTTCTCTCTCTATTTTCATTTGCGAAGAGTCCAACTTGTGGGAAACTATCTACCTGGTATACCTCCTAAATCCATAGTCCAATTGTTATTAAACTGCGACAAGAAAAATGAGGACAATGCTATTTTAACCCTATCAATAGCTTAATAGGAATGTCATATACTATTATGTCATGAATATGTTCCTTTTCTTCTGGACATGATACTTCATATCCTATCAGCATCTCAGTCACAGTGGGTTTGAATAAATTGTTAGCCAGTGATTTCTTCTTCTTATTTATTATCTGGAACACATGTGGATTTGTTTATCTCTTTTTTCTGTGAATTTTCTGGTACAACTGATTGATCAACAGGAGTCATAACTATATCAGGTAATTCTTACTGTAATATCAGAACTGGATTTGGTGTTGATGTATTTGGCGTATTTTTTAGTATTATATCTGTATCATCATGCTTGGCAAAATTGTCTAAATTTTTCAAATCGGGATCAGACTGCTCCAATGCACCCCTTCTTTTTCGTAAAGTGTCATTTGTAGGAATTCTACCCTTCAACATTATGAGCGAGAGGGTCATAGGTTGTAAGTTTGTGGCCTTGAACATATCCAGAAAATGTTTCAGATCGTTAGGAGAGTAGTTTTATCTAAAGTACTATCACTAGACTTAGAAAATATTGTTTGTAAGAAATGTTTTCTATAAAAATATATTTCAGACATTTCATTTGCTATCTGGGAGTGAACTCCATAGATAAAGGGTGTTATTTCTTTCTTTTCCGACATTTTTTAATAAAAGGTTATAATAAAATAATGAGTTTTAAAATAAAATTTTTGCAAAAATTTTTTGTAAAAAAATGTAAGCGGAAAGAGTTTTTTTTCTTTTATCACTTTCTGAATTATCAAATTCTCTCTTGATTTTTTGGATAGTTTAATAAATCTTGTGATAATATAAATTGATTAGAAAATTTTGGTTTTAATAATGATCTAATAGTAGGTAAATCCATAATACCACATTTAATATAATGTTCAATATCAGACTTAATATCTTCTGAAAGACCATAAAATTGAAGAGCAAATAAAGTATTATCAGGCAATAATTTATGATTATATGTATTGACAAGCTTTGTAATTTTTACATACAGTCAGAACTCAATATAACGATTCATGATAAACTGATTTTAGCTTATAACGAACTTTTTTCTCAAACTAAAACTGTTTATATTAAATTTTATCACTATACAGTCAACCTTCCATATAGTCACCTCCTATCTAATCACTGAACTAATTCCAAAATGTAAGTTTTTTTATGCACATATATAAATTTTTACAGAAATCTGAATATTTACGACACATCCTCCCATATAAGCATATTTGCATTAGCCCAAATTACTAATAAATATATTAAAAATACCTTCTCTTTAGTCATATCATATAGTATTTTTATAATCACATCTTTTTTTTTAGTCCTGAGAGATGTGTTTATATGGGAGGTTAACTGTATACTAATTTTATTACAAATTTTACGATATTATACATAATGAAGTCTGATCATAAACCAGTCATATGTATTTATTTGCGATAAGCTGATTACCATCTAACTCTGGCCAGAATTAACTTATTCCCAGCTGGCACTATGCAGTGCAGCAGATCACATGACATCAACAAGTAATACAATTAAAATCATTTTTTTTATTAAAAAAACTTTGGTATAAAACTCTTTCCTGAAATTATTTTTTACGAAAATTTCTGCATAATAATTTTTTTATAAAAAATATTCCTTTATTTAATTTTATTACAAAAAACATAAAAATAATATGGACAAGAGTGGAATAATCAAAGAACAAGCTTTATTGTTTGTTTCTGAACACCAAGAAATGTTTTTACAAAATGTTTCACACCACCTAGAGTCTTTTATAAACTCCGGTTTCTTGAAGACTATCTTTGAAAAAAACCCGTCAGTACCAGTGGATAAAGCCCAGTTATTGATAACGATGTTTGGCGAGTCTGCCAACCCCGCGAACTTTACCAGTCAAGCTCAAGCTATGAGTATTTCACTGAACACCCTTTCTCTAATATTTTCTATAGCTTTCTATGTGTCGTCCACATTGTGGGATTTTTTCAAGACCCACTTCTATACTACATTTGGAGATATGGGTGGCGTTGATGATACAGATGATGCATTAGATGAGTCATCTGAAGATGAGATTGAATTGGATGATTTAGATCAAATGATCGATAATTTAGGTAAAATGACACCAAACCCAGTATTTGATCAGCCTCCAGTACTGCCTGATACGGAAATGACCCCTGTAGATCAAACTGTGACACCTGAAACTTCCCAGAAGAAAAAACAAACGCGTGTTTCAGCTGATAAACAAACCATGTACCAATCAACAATGGCAAAACCTGATGCACAAACATCAGCCAAAAAACCCCAACATAAGGGAAAGAAATCACCTGACAATGAGACTAATCAAATACTGACCGGATATGAAGCTGTCGAAGAGGAGCAAGAGCAAATCCGAGACATAATAGTTTACAATATCCCATATACCTGGGACCTGCAGAAAATATTAGCAGAGTTAAAATTATGGGGAAATACTATCAAGTGTTCACTAAAACGTCAGCACAAGTATCAGACTCTTAGAGTCAAGATAGCACTATCCTCATTTGCCCTTCCCAGTTTAACAAATTTTGGATGACAGATCTGGGAGGTATACCTGTAAGATGGTTCCCCGCAAGTTGGACTCTCCAAGAAAGAAAACAACGTGAGAAATTCCAAGCTGTTATTTATGACATTCCGGTGGAAATGACAACGGCTATCTTGTGGAAGGACCGTAAACCAATTGAATTTTTAACGATGTGTGGTGCTAGCTCGTTTAAAATTATTCAAACAAGTAAAGGAAGGAGGAAACTTGTAGGTTATTTTGAGAATTGGGAGACTACACTTAAAGCCTTAGATACACCGCAAGTTTTCTTACCAGAAGGTAAAGAGTTGAAATGGTGTCAACACTCCATCCCCAACTTGAAGAAAGCACAACAGAAACCGAAGGCTAAAAATACCCTGAACGCGAAAAAATCTGGTAAAACAGGTAAGTTTTCAGATAGTAATCAGCCTAAGAAGAAGGATAAACAACAATCCTTGACCAAAGCTTCAAAGAATAATAACCAGTTGAAGAAACCTGATGTTCAGAAGAAGGCAAAGAATACCTTGAAGAACAAAGGTAGTAACAAGGACAACAAGGAGGTTTTAGCAGAAATTTTGTCCCTGTTGTGAAAATCAGTATAGTGCTATTATGGATAGACTTACTTGTTTGTATTATTCTATGTAGCAGTATAATTATACTTTATTTCTACTCTATAAGCCCATTGCTTTTAGAGGGGCTTGTTCCAGTTGAATCCTATTTTTTTTTCCAGTGTGCATGATTATACCTTTTTGGCATAGTTTCACTGAGGCGTGGTCTACTCTTTAATTGAAGGGTGAGATCCCGTAGGGGAGCCTGGCTAACATACATATTAGATTTTTGACGCTTTTTTTAAAAAAAGAATTTCTTTCTTCTTCTATTTGTACTAGTCTTGGTCCTACTACTCTTTTAGAAATAAAATAAAATAAATAAAATAAAATAAATAAATAAATAAAAAAACTTTGGTATGCCAAATTTTATATTTTTACTATATAATCAGTATATTAAGAATATTTGATTTATCAAATATCCGATATAATGATCCAAAATTGCCTAATCAGAGGGTTCATTATATCAAGTTCTGACTGTAGTTGACATTTAAAGGCTGAGAAAGGTTAATATGCCAAGAGCATTCTGTTTTCTTTGATCCTTTATTTCTAATCATAATTTTGTTTATCTCTAATTTTACCTGAATATTCACAACCAATACATCTTGGTTTAATACTGCCATCATTGTTTTTTTCAACCCTTTTTTTCTAACAGAAAATCTGTTAAATTATTCAAATTCAATACAATAATAAATAGCTATCTTAAAATTTGGAAAATTCATTCCTTCAGCTAAAATAGGACATGACTGAAGGTGTGAAATAGCTTTACCATACTGGAACTGTATATAAAAAATATAAAAAATATAAAAAATGTAATTAATCTTTGTTATATGATTTTAGTAATAAAAGTAAGATACTCAATTAAATAATATCCCTTAAACTGTAGAGGCTAAAATTAATTTTAAAAATTTTTAATTTTTTTAAGTATCTTAAGAACTAGTGATCATAGAAAGATGAAATTATATTTGTTAGATTTCTCTTATTAAGGCACATTTAATGGTAACAAAATCATAACTCTAAAATTGACTGTGTATTATCTAATGGTAAACTTATTGTAATTGATGAATAATTTGATATATTATTAAACAAATATGTTTCAGATATGATCATATTAAAACTTTCAAAAGAGGGCTCCATTATAGTTTAAGAGAAAGTGGATGGAAAGTTAAAAAAGTTTCATAAGAAAATGTTTATTTGATTAGTAATAAATTAATGTGATAATCATATAAATGTGATAAATTACAAGATTTCACAAATATTTAATCATAAAAAGATAATTTTTTTTTACACCTGATGATCCAGGCAAAAAATTTATTAAATCAACCAGGTCAAATTTAGCAAACTTTTTTCATAAGAAACAAATAATTTTATTTCTTTGGCCCAATATATATAGTATAGTATTCTTGTTTTTGAAATAACAAGAAAATTTTATTTTTATATGTTGATCACATGATTTATTATTCTGCATTATTATCACAAAAAAATTATAATTTTAAGAAATATATCAAATAAAATTATAATTAACACTTTCTTTTACAATTGGTTTTGCAATTTGAATTTATCAGTCAGTTTTCGGCCAGTTCAGTTTTAGCTGAAAATGCAGTTTTAAAACTGAAATCAAATTGAACCAACCATTGACATCCCTAACCTTGACATGAGGTTTACCTTTCATAGCCCTTTCTTCTTTTCCTCAGGAGATATTTCAGGCGTTTATATAGTCCAATCCAACAATGACCATATGGGAGGGTTTAAATTCCATCAAGTAAGATACAGCACTTGTTATCAAAGATAAAAAAGCCATATTTCATCCTACTGGATTATATGCACTTTGACTCAAATCAAGAGAATGAAAAAGATAAGCATATTAGATAATATTTTTCATATATTTTAAATTTTCATTAGGCCTACCATTAACAAGAAGAATCCAAATGGGTCTAACTTGCCCATTTTTTTCAATAGTTGCAGAAAATTCTTTTGTTAGAAACAATACTTTCCAAATCAGCCATATGGGTTTCTGATGATGTTCTAACAAAATACTTCAGCCTAATGAATATAGAAAGTTAACCAGTTTGAAGGGTATCACTTGAATTAGCTGGGTTAATTAATAGATAGATAGAAGGTATAAGCTTTATCTTTAAACCAGTCTGTTTGAATTGTTTTATTAAAAGTGCAGCTAACTGCAAGTATTTCCAATCCAATTTTTCTTTATCATCTTAAGAAATGATAATAAATTCATCTGCAAAAAACTTCAGCAAATACTTTTTGCAGCCTTAACAGAAGCTTTCTGTTTGTGCTACAGAGGTGAGGCCAACTTTTGGTGGATGATAATGATAACGTGCAGCAAATATATTCTAATGATGGAGATAAATAGGTATTATATTTTTCTTCTCATCTCTCAACTAGCTGACAAACCCATACATATAATCATACAGCATCCTGTTGAGATGAAAGAAGTTCACTTCACTGCAACATATAGGCATAAATTATAAAAGTTTCAGTAGTCCGTAACATGCAGACAAATAACCTTATCTACTTTGAAGTTTTAACTTCACACATGTTTCATATTTTCAGATGGGACAGAAATGAACATATTGTTATAAATTGTGAGTATGGTGGTAAATTATTTGTTTGGTTAATAATGAGGATTTGGCAAGTGTCAAGGATTCAAGGTAGATTTTTCAATCATCATGAATACATGTAAATATCAGTTTGAGATAAATCATGATAGGTATGACATATCCCTAATAAAAAATAATTTGAATATTTTATAATGTAACAGCCATTTTCATCATGAACATTTCTCCAAATCAAGACGTTATTCAGGTTAACAGCCAATAATTATATTGATCTCCCCAGGTTTGATGAAAGTTAGCTTACATAGTCAATTATAAAAAGATATTAGAGCACATTTTAGAAGATATAGTTATGAAGCATAAAATCTGCATTCATGTCACTGAATTTATTTCTTCCATTCTTCACGGTGTTGCCTCTTGCTATGATGGTGAAGTGAAAGTATGTTCAGAATATAAGTTATTTGGAAGGCATGGTAAAGGGCCAGTGGATTGGATTATCAAGATTGAAGATACAAGATATGTAATTAAAAGAAATGCACATATAATGAGGTTTTGCATAAAAATGTAATGTATGGTATCATTTTAACAGAAGTCAACTGAGTCATAATTAAATTAGTCACTACTGGCAAATGTATTTTATTTTATTTATTTTATTTTATGTGAAGCAGGCAAGGAATACATATAAAGAGTATCGATCAATACAATAAAGAAATAACCCTAAAAAATTCCTACCATCAAAGACCAGAAAAACTGGCACCTGACCCTAACTTCTATAAAAAAAGACCTGTACTACAAGCTTGCCCACTTATAGCAAGGCAAATGCACTGGGTAAAAAAGAAAATGCACTAAAAATTGAGAGGATAAGTCCCAAATGATTCTGCTATCATATGCTAATGACAAGTACAAATTAGTAGAGACAACTAATTCTATTAAAACTAAACTAATTTTTGTAATAATTCTAAAATTTTTGCTAAAACCTCCTTGTTCGAATTATTACCACCTTTCGCCTTCTTTTATGAATTATCTGAAACTTTAAAGTCCTTCTTGTTCTGGCCCAGGGGTTTATTTAACTTGTTACTTTTATTAGAAGCTTTGGATGAGGATTGTTGATCCTGGAATCAGCCTTTTTTCCTCCAGAATGGTCTTTAGTCAAGGGCACTTTTTTAGGTTGGGCGTAGAGTATTGACACTATGATAATCTGATCCTTTATGAGCTCAAAACTTGATGATAATTTAAGACCTTTCATACGGCCTCCCATTTCTTGAAATATTCAACAAGCTTCCTCTTGCCTTTACCTGTTTATACTATCTAGGTAGTTGGTTGTCCGTTTCTCCACAAAGTGTACATAGTTACGTCTTCTGGAATGTTATAAACTATGGCCTGGAATTTCTCTCTCTGTTTTCTTTCACAGAGAGTCCGACTTGCTTCGCACTGATATACCTCCTAAATCTGTAGTCCAATGATTATTGAATTGTGGTAAGGAAAATGAGGACAGCGCTATTTTGATCCTAAGGATTTGGTATTTGTGCTATCTTTTTATTGACAGCTTAATAGGGTTGTCCCATCATTTTAGCTCTGCTGATATTTTTTCAGGAGATCAGATATGTTCCTTTTCTTCTGAACTTTGATACTTCATATCCTGTTAGTACTTCTATTACAGTGGGTTTGAATAAATTGTTAGCCAATGATTTCTTCTTCCAGTTAGTGTTACCTTTTGATGATTTGTTCTTGACTTGTTTTTTCTTCTTTCTGTGAAAATTCAGGTGTAACAGATTGATCAACAGGGTCATTACTATATCTTGCTGACATATCAGAACTGGATTTGGTGTGGGCGTTAATGGCGTATTTTCTGTTATTATATCTGTATCATCATCTTCATCCTCCAAATCAGGATCAGACTGTCCTAATGCATCCTATAGGCATCATTTTGTAACTATGCCACCCTTCGGTCACAGCATGAGTGGCTATAAACGTTATGAGAATTATAGGTTGCATATTTGTGGCCTTGGACATGTCCAAAAAGCGTTTTGGGTTGGCATCTTCACCAAAAGTAGTCGTTAGGAAAGTAGCTTTATCTATAGTACTAAGAAACTATTTTGTATAAAGGTTGCGTGGTGAACTCCATAGATAAAGGGTGTTATTTCTTTCTTTTCAGACATTTTTTAATAAAAAGTTTATAATAAAATAATGAAAATTTTTGCAACAAATTTTTCATAAAAAATGTGAGTGGAAAGAGTTTTTTTATGACAATGATAATGGGAATGCTGAGGTATTATTGAGTTCATGAACATCATTTACTTTTGCTATTAATGAAAGTGTGTTTAACAAAAGTTTTATGCTTAAAAAACTCAAAATTTGTTTAAGCAAATTAAGTGGGTGTTTGATTATCAGATTGAATCACAGGAATTATTGGAATTATTAAAGCAGGTAAAAATAGAAAACAAATAAGATAGTCTTATCAAATTAAATTAGTGAAATAATAAGGTCGCTCTTTTTCAAAAAAAAAATAATTGTATATATATATTTTTTTACATGTATTAATAAATTTTTTTTCTTTCGCTTACAAGTCATAAGAAAAAATATAATTTTTTTATTATTTTGAATATATCACATATTTTATAAAAATAATGACTCAATTAAATTCACTAAGATAATTAAATGCTAAACTCTTAGCTGAAATTGCAAAATCCCTAAAATTAGCCAAATTTGAGTCTAAGAAAGTTGAGTTTAAGGACAGATTTGCTAAAGCTCTAAGAAAGAGAGTAAAAAACATGATGCTAAGAATGCAGAACTCAAGATTGGAATCAAGGAGTTGGAGAAAAACAAGGCGGAAGCAAATGAACACTTTGTTGGATGATGCACATAAAAAAAGTGTTATCGCCATTTTCAAAATAGTGTATGCAGTGTTGATCATACATGAAATTTGAATACCCATTAAGAAAAAAATACCCATCATGTGATCAAAACAGCAAATATTATATTGCGCACGCAAAAAAATTCACATTTTATTAAGAGAAACTCTTTCCTAAAATTATTTTTTACAAAAATTTCTGCGTAATAATTTTTTATAAAAAATATTTCTTTATTTAATTTTATTGCAAAATACAATAAAATAATATGGACAAGAGAAAAATAGCAGATGAACAAGCTGTACAGTTTGTTTCTGAGCACTAACAAATATTTTTACAAAATGTTTCAAACAACCTAGAATCTTTTATACATTCCGGTTTCTTAAAGACTCTCTTTGAAAAAAACCCTCCAGTTCCTGTGGATAAAGCCCAGTTACTGATAGAGATGTTTAGCGAGTCTGCCGACCCCAAGAACTTCACCAGTCAAGCTCAAGCTACGAATATTCAACCTACCACTCTTTCACTAGTGGGATAGCTTTATGCACTACTTCTATGCTACATTTGGAGATATGGGTGATGTAGAAGATACAGATGATGAAGATGAGTCATCTGAAGATGAGATTAATACTGGCGATTCAGATCAAATGATCGTAGAGTTAGGTAAACAAATACCAAAAACAGCATCTGATAAGCCTCCAGTATTGCCTGATAAGGAAATAGCCCCTGTTTATCAAACTGTGACACCCGAAATTTCCCGGAAGAAAAAACAAAAACGTAAAGCGCGTGTTTCAGATGATAAATAAACTAAGAACCAATTAACAATGGCAAACCTGATGCACAAACATCAGTCAATAAACCCAACAAAAGGGGAAGAAATCACCTGATAACGAGATTAATCATATACTGACAGGATACAAAGCTGTCAGAGAGGAGCAAGAGCGAATCTGAGACATAATAGTTTACAATATCCCGTATACCTGGGACCTGCAGAAAATATTAGCAGAGTTAAAATTATGGGGAAATACTATCAAGTGTTCGATTAAACGTCAACACAAGTATCAGACTCTTAGAGTCAAGATAGCGCTATCCTCATTTGCCCTTCCCCAGTTTAACAAATTTTGGATGACAGATCTGGGAGGTATACCTGTAAGATGGTTCTCCGCAAGTTAGACTCTCCATGAAAGAAAACAACGTGAGAAATTCCAAGCTGTTATTCATGACATTCCGGTGGAAATGACAATAGCTACCTTATGGAAGGACCGTAAACCAACTGAATTTTTAACGACGTGTGGTGCTAGCTCGTTTAAAATTATTCAAACAAGTAAAGGAAGGAGAAAACTTGTAGGTTATTTCGAGAATTGGGAGACTACACTTAGAGCCTTAGATACACCACAAGTTTTCTTACCAGAAGGTACAGAGTTGAAATGGTGTCGACACTCCATCCCCAACTTAAAGAAAGCACAACAGAAACCGAAGGCTAAAAATACACTGAACATGAAGAAATCTGGTAATACAGGTAAGATTTCAGACAGTAATCAGCCTCCCTATAAAAAATATGCATACAGTTTTTACACTGTATATACGTATCTTTGATACAGTTTGCATTTTTACATGTACAATGTATACTGTTCACAAAATATGTTTAGTAAAAAATATAATAAAATATACGGTAAACATACTGTATGATACGGTATATTAAATTCATATGTCTATAACATATACTATTTTTACTGTATATCAGTATTTTGTATATGGTTCACAAAAATATTGTAAATAAAGGATACGGTATATATATTATTGTACAGTATATTAAAATTCATACGTTTATAATGTACTATCTACAGATATACACAGGTTGAATAAATAAAAATCAGATTTTTGCGCTTTTAAATACAGCTGTCTGATTTTTTGGTAATATTTCTGATTTTTTAGTATGGAATTGCCAATTTTTGGCTATTTGTAATAAGATTTTTCAATTTTAATATAAAATTTCTGATTTTAGTGTAACATGTGATTATGTATTACGATTTAATATTTATTTATTAACTTAGAATTTTTTTT
>QZLH01000261.1:86140-119076 GCA_003833135.1 Oehlia diaphana | reverse complement strand
TGTTTACAATATATGTCACCGATTTTCTACATTTCTACTACACTTATCGGGCACCCGATATATGTAGTATTGTTAAATATCATACACATATATCACATATATTGCACACATATCGGGTACCTGATATGTACCCGATAACCTTGATTTTGACCAGTGTTATTGAAATACCTATACTTTCAGCTAAACTATCACTTATTTTAAAAGTAGAAAAAAAAGATGATCAGATAATCAATCATTTAAATAAATTCATATAATTGCAAATCTTAAAATATTTAACCTAGGTTTATTTAAGTTGAGTCAAATATTAATTTAACTCAAAATTAACTTAGATCAGAATTGATTTGTAACTCAAATTGATAATTATATAATGGAAAATTCTTGAATCGAACTTGACTTAACTTAACTCAACTCGTGAGTTAATCCAGATTGACTCATCAACTTGTCTAGAGCTCTAATAATAAGAAAATCTGGTATAATATATAAAACTTTAATATACTATAATATATTATGATTTCTTATATTTTATACAATATATAAGATAGGAAAGATCCGTTACAGTCTGGTTAAAGTCTTAGAACTTATTAGTCCTGATATACAGACGGACCAGATTTAGTCAAAGACTAATACCTTGGATTAAATCTGAACTGAGTCTGAACTAAATCTGAACTATTGCTTTATTATATTTTATTTAATAAAAAACTTATAAAAATAGGCTGATTTTTTTTATTTTTTATTTATTTATTATTATTGAAATATTTATTAACTATTATTTAATTAATCAGCTGATCCAATATTGATCATAATCATATATTATTATTGTAATACCGTTAAGCCACATTATTTTTTCCATATATAATATAACGAAACTATTAATTTTTTCAAAAATTATTTTTCTCTTTATGGCTACTTCCAATTTCTTTTTCAAGCCAACTTTTTGAACACAATAAAGCACGAGCTGTTTTGGAAAGTATCCTATTTTTTGTACAAGTTATAATATTACTTACTACAGAGAAAACTTGTTCGCATGGTACACTGGTAACTTGAATAGACAAATAATCTCATGTCATTACTCCTAATGCTGAAAATTCTTGAAAGTGAGCTTTCCACCATAGCAAAGGTTCAATATTATCATTACATAGTAAAGCAAGATACTAACCAAGTTTTTCATAAATTCCAGATGACCTTGATCTTCTTACTGATTTTTCTGTTTGTGAATCTGAAATAGCCAACTGTCTTCTCTTCAACTGATGAAAATATTCCCAATTGCTTACTATTTCTTGATTAGTATTAAGTAATGATATTAGAAGTGGTGACATATTATACTCTGCAAAGTGGCTTTTTATTGCATTTATTGCATTTGTTGATTCTTCTCCTACTGTAAACAAAGTAAGTTTAGTATGTAGATCTAAAATTGTAGCTATTATGGTGAATGAATTCACCACTTCCCAATACTGTTTAATTTTTCAAGAATTGATGATGTCACTTCACCCTGACTAAATCCTTCTTCTTTGATATAATCATTTAAATGCTATTGAATTCCAAGAAATAAGAACCTAATATCTGAAATAGTGGGATAGGAGAAGGCTGAAAGTAGTACAGTTGTCTTTTCTAAAAACTCAAGTAGGATCAAAGTATCTTATTTATTTATAAGTTTTAGAATTATTACTTACAGTATCTGTTTTTTTAAAAATTTAACTTACTTTAATTTTTATCTATTCTTTTGCATCTGGCATTAAATTTCCAATGTTTTGATCTATTGCTGCTAACATTTCAATAGGACGCAATATTTTTTGAAATTTTATCATATAATATATGCTATTCTACTGAATTTCAACATCTAGTTGTAGTTTGTAATATTGCAAATTATTTATTGAACACAATTTTTGCAATCTATTGCATTTTTGGGATGAATTTTTAATTTTTTCATTATTTCACATATTTTAACAATCTCATTATCAATAATTTTAATTTCTTGCTATGCAGCTAAGTTTAAAATATATGCAGAATATCTATAATGGCAAAAAGATTGATTGTTAAGTTTATCTGCAAGTTCTGCTGCTATTGTTCTTTCACAAACTATTATTGCTAATTCATTATCAGTAATTAGAGCTAATATTTTTTTAAGGATATGAAATTTTTTTAAAATTGAAATAATTGCATCAGCAATATTTGTTTCAGTATAATGTACTAGTAAAAGACATAAGATTTAATAAAAAATTTCACAAATTCCAATCATTATCAATAAAATGAATTATTAATCTAAGGTATGCATTATTATTAAAAGTTGATATCCATATATCTGTCGTAAGAAATATATTTCCCAGAATATTATTTAAATCATATTGTATATTATTACATTTTGCTTCAAAATAATCCACTGCTAAGTTTTTAATTCCATTTTTATCAGGAACTTGATATTGAGAATCAAAAGTATTGATCATTTGCCTAAAATACAAATCTTTAACTGATCGAAAGGGCTGTATATCTCTAATTATTCATTCTACTATTGCATTATTATGCTCACTTTTTCTTTTTCTGGCTAAGAATCAATCTGTTTAAAATTTAAAACACTTTAATTTGTTAATATACTTTTAACGTTTTCTATTATTATTTTATGTGTAAAAGAAAGATGTCATTTAAAGTTGAGATTCTAGTATCCTTTCCAAAAACTTTTTGACATTTGCAACAGACTGGTCTTTCTGGATATTATGATGTTTTATCATTAAAATATTTCCATGCTGGTAAAATACGACGAATTTGAGGTAAATTTTCTTTCTTAGAGTTATTTTTTTCTTCCTTATTTATTATAGGATCTTGTGGTGCATCTTAATTATATATATTCATCATAATCAGCATTATCAAAATCATTATCTGACATTTTTATTGAAAAGGAAAAGTTAATGGTAAAAATGAAACAAAGACAGAAAATAAACATGGTTTATTTAATGAAACACAGGAATTTATTAAAATATGATTGATCTATATTGATAATTAAATTAATCATATGATTACTGACTAGCTATTAAACAATTATTAATTTATATTATTATTATTATAAAAACTAGTTTGGAACTATTCTAATTAAATCCCAAAAATTAGGACCTAATCTTGCTAAGACTGAATCCAAAGACTTAGTCTTATAGTCCAGAATTTGAATTTTCCTTCACCCTAACAATATATATTATACAAAATATTATCGTTATTATTATATTTAAAAAAGTTTATTATAAAAAGAAATTCAGTATAAAAAAAGTCATTTTATTATATGCAGTTTATAGACTTATTTTATTAAATAATATACAGTATTTAATTAGTAATATTCATTATATGGTGGCTATCACCTATAAACTACATTAATATTATGTAACTTTAAACTTTTATAATTTATAAACTAAGCAACATAAAAAAAATTTAAACTGATAAAATGATAAAGCAATATTAATTGCATATTTCTATCAGTTTATTTTATAAGATTTAATAATATTATTAAGCAATATTATAGATCAAAAGTTGATAATTTTAATAAGTGATAATAGTAAAAATAGAAAATTTTGGATTAGTTTGCAACTTTACATAAAATTTTTATAAATTCCACAAAAATTCCATGGAATATTAGCAAAAAAATTTTTGCCATTTACGTGGCAAATTATATTTAAATAAAGTACTATAAAAATAAATTACACAATATAAATAAATAGGTTTTTAAATTTTCAAACTGTGTGATTTATAGGTAACAGCCACCATAGCAAATTTTTTTTTATAAAAGATTTGTTATACCAAATAATTTGTTATATTAAAATTTGTTATAATGAGAGTTGACTATAATTTATTTTTTATTTAAATTCATAAAAAGTTTTTACTTTAAATCACTAAGGGTAATTATTACCATTGGTCAGAATTATTAATTTTTACTGGCACTATATTTTTTTAATGCTGGTTGATTGTCATAATTTCAATTACCAGTGATTATTACCTCTGGTAATTATTAGAAAAATTTAAAAATTTTTATATTTTAAAAATTGTAAAATTTTATTTAATTTAAAAAATTATATAACTGGTAAATAACTTTTATACAAAAGATTTTAAATCCATTATATATTTTTTATCAAGAATTTTTTTAATGCAATCTTTATATTTTTTTGGATTTGTATTTTAAAAAATTAACTTTTTCAGTTAAAATTTCCATTTTTATTGATTAGTTGAATAATTTAATTCTATAATATATTTTTTCTAATAAATTAAATTGAATTGCTAATAATTAAAAAATTTGTATTGTCTGCTAATATAAAGAATATATAATAAATACCTATATTAGATAATATAATCTATTATATAAAAGAATTTGATGACTTTTATTTGATCAATTAATTATATTAATAGCCTACTTAAAATTATATTAATTTAGACAAATTTCTTGTTCAAAAAGTAAATTATTGGATCCTTATCAGTAATAGGTCTTTATATATATTTTTTTGCTGCATGTATTTAGTTATTAACTTAATATTAAATATAGATGTATGTTTAAAACAAAATACCTATTTTACAAATAATTCTTTTAATAAATATTTAAAAATTGTATTTTTTTATTTGTTATCCTAACTTTTATTCTATATTATTAATAGTTTAACTGAGCTGATTCTATTAATTTAATAATTATATTTCACATCAAAGTAGTATATAATTCACATATATTTTTATAAGTTCTTTGATTTTTTTTTTATTTCACAAAATTTCTATACTAAAAAAAAATAGTATTATTCAAATTCTTTTTTCTGGCCATTTCAATGGTGCTGAGCAATTTTAATAAGTACAACTTGTTTAGTTTAGGCTATAGTTTTTGTGAGATCAGTCAATTTGTGTAAACTTGTATAAATAATTAATTTATACAAGAATATTTGTAGATAATTGCCAAAAAAAATCAAATGATGAATAATGAAAACAATAGCTAGATAGTGCGTAAGTTTGTTTAATTTATTTTTATAAAAATTTATGTATAATAAATGTATAGTAAGGAATAATAATATTAATATTTGATTCACTTGGATAATAAATCAGATTATAAATAATGTCAATCGGCATACTGAATTGTATGCTGAATGATATATTAGTATTTAATAAATTATCAATCAGTTTGTAAATTTAAACATCAAATCGAATTGTATGCCAAATAACTATTTGATTATCCCGAATGACTGCCCCATCATTTGAAGTCATTCAGTAGATGCTGAATGATCACTAATTCCCGATTTGTCATCATTCAACCGGTAAATATCTATATACTCAGCTCTAGGATATTTTTCTGTAAGATAAATCCATTGTACCAAAAATCTATCCACAAATCTATATAATAATTTTCCTGTTAATGATAATGTTTTAACTCTAGCAAATGATTCCACGTAAATTAATTTTATCCGCTTTAGTCCCATTATCTAATTAAAAAAAGAATAATAGGTTTAAATAATATATTTATTAATATTAAATATTTAATTCAATATTTGTAGCTTACCCTTGGAAGATAAGAAATAACACAAACAGGAATACAACTTCCTGGTCCATTACATATTATCTATTAATAAAAAATAAAAAGAATAAGTAAAATTTCAAATTAATTAATAAAAATTTTTATACTTGAATTTCTTACTAGATCAGGTGAATCTCTTTCAAATATTAAGTTTATACTTGCTAATAATGCTTTAAAAATACTGAACGGAGTCGTTAACCATGATTGTCCTACTTGTCTACTTCTTGGTATTTTATGAACTTTATACTTATATTGAATTTCATTTAAATAAATAATGTGTTTAGTTAGTTAGTTTATATATAATTATAAAGAAAAACAAAATATATTTGAAATATGCGTAATTACATATTTATTACTTTTATCACCAGTTTTTCTATTTTCAAATTCATGAACTTTTTCTAAGCTTAAATGATCATTATTTGCAATAACATATATTCTTGGTCGATAAATCTTTTGAAAATCCAATCCTTCCGCCAATTGTAACATTTCCATTGTATGACCTCCTATAAATTAAACGTAAATTAATTAAGATGAAAAAAAAGAAAAGATTATCAAAGAGAGATTGAAAATTTACCGGATCCTAATACTATACAAGTTTTAAATGGTGGTTTAGGAAGATGTATAGATCGAGTAATTTTATCTTTATGTAGTGGTAATACTTTATATAATCTTATTAAGAAAAGTAAAAGAATTAATAATGATAAGATAAAAAAGAAGGTAAGCATATTAAAAAAATAACGAAGAAACGGAAAATGGGAAAGTTTTAGAAATCCATCAATTTTATATTAAAATATGTTACACAAGGTAGTTTCACACGCCGCAGTATTATAAATTAAAAAAAAAATTTTTTTTTTAAAAAAAATTTTATTAGATTTTTGTCAAATAAATTACATTTTTTTTTTTTTTTTTTTTTTTTGAATAGGTAAGAAATTAAAGATTGTAATATACATAAAAATTAAAATAATCTGTACAAACTAATAACTAATTATAAAAATAATAAAGTAAAATAGAGATAGTTACTTAGCCACATTAATATGTGGCGTGTACCAATCAGTTTCATCATGTAAAGTAGGTTCAATTTCATTTTCATAGAAAGTCATACAAACAGCTTTAGCTTCAGAACATAATCCAAGAAATTGGACATTCTTATAAATATATGACCAATTCTCTATTGTCATAGTATCATACCATTTGTCTTCATCACCAGTATATAAATATTCCAATATAGGTTGAAAAGTTTCAGGAGCGGTAGGAAGAGTGATTGTTATACAATCACCAATTTTTACTCTTTCAAATATTTGACGAAAAAAGATTGATTGAAGTATAAGATATTCTTTATGAACGAAAAAAGTATTAGGAAGAGAATCAATATGAAGTTCAGCATAAGCAGTTTTTTTATCATTATAATAAGTTGGACCTAATAAATGTAATTTTTCGAGAATGTATGTTACAGGAATGCCGTCTATTAAATGACTATGTTCGAATGAAGGTGGAAGTGCGCTTAATGGAAATGATGCTGATGCTGGTGATGAAGTTGAGGGAGAAGATGATGAATAGGATGATGATGATGATGAATGTTCTTGAACTTGCATAACGGATTGATGATATTGATTTTGGTGATGCGGTAGATTTCTTGGGATTTGTGAATATGATGAAAATGAATTTTGTGGATACGTATTTTGTGGAAATCCAGCATTTTGTGGATAAGGAGAATTTTGTGGAATTGTTGAAGTCATTCTTGATGATGTTGCTGTCGACATTTTTTCTTATTTATTCCGAAGTTATTGATAAAAAAAAAATATGTTTCAAATTTTATTCCTTTAAAGGAAAAGAAAAACTATTTTTTTTTTATAAAAAAAAAAAAATAAAGGAAAAAGGAAATATAATGTATGTGTGTAAGAATATATATATATATATAATAAATATAAATATATATATATATTATTTTAACGTTTATTTGATGATTTTTATTTTTCTTGCTCTCTTCCTGAATGACTGACTGACAGCAAATAAGTTTTTATGAAACAGCTCCAAAGGAGAAATAAATAAGTTCACAAACAAAGTCTATATATATTAATTTCTCCTAAAGTATAAAATAAAAAGCTTACAAGTATAGAAACGATTCCCATATCATATTATAATAATTAATATTGTTTTTTTATTGACTGAATTTGAAAATTTCTCATTGTTTTATTACAAACAATACTTTTAATAAACTTCTTGTGTTATAAATAAAAAAAATTAATTTGGTAAATAAAGAAGTCGATCTATAGAAAATATGGTTTAGTTTTTTTATTATATGTATCTTTTAATAGGTGAAATGTTTGTATTTTAAAATATGTGCATTTCGCTAATAAAAGAACTGGCGTTCACTTGAAAAAAGATTTTTTTAAAAAAACTTAGATTATTACTTCGCCGCTAATACTCTACTGATAACTTTTTCTTTGAACAATATGCTTTTTTAACTTTACCCATTGTCAAAAATAAATTGTCCTATCATATCCTCTTAAGAAATTTTATGTATCACGAAAAACGTAATAAACTTAAACTTTAAACTTAATTAAGCTAAATCTTTAAATTTTTATGAATGAACACTTTTTTGGTGATATATATATGCGCAGTAAATTCTCTCTATCGTACTACAAGTCAAACACGAGAATATAATTAAGGTGTTACAGTCAAAACACGTTGACCAAGCACAAACCTATATCAGTTAATTTATTGATTATCTTAAAAGATCCAATTTACGCGAACCTATAACCGAAATAATATATTGAGGCTTTGATAAGAGTATTTTCCTTTTTTTTTATATGCAAGAGAGAGAGTCCAAAGCGTTTGAAGGATGCAAACAAAAAGAAATAATTATGCCATATTACATGTATCGTATCTCATTATATACACGCGAGAATAATTATTTTTATTCCAATGTTTTTTTTTTTGTTTTGTTGATGTTTTGTTCAATGTGCATATTCATACAATATCTATATTATATTCAATGTCTAATTAATTACTATCAATTTTTTTTCTCAAGATGAACAATTTATTCAAATTTATATATTGTTGATATGGGATGTCATTATTTATAAAAGTTATCCGCAGTAGGTCATTATTTTCTCCGCAATTAGATTGATTCCCCACATTATTCAATTCACGTCTAAATGTACACTCATGTAGTTCATGTACTTCATGTAGTCATGTACTTTATCGCGCATACCCTACTTGTCAAGCCACGATCTTCCTGATTAGAGTGGCACGTGCATAATTGGCGTTCAGGTAGTTCAGGTATCCGCCGGATCATTTCTTAATCTGAATGAGAAAAAATAATACCCACTTTTTTTTTGTTTATACGTTACATTAATCAAAACAAACGATGCAAATTCTAATTAAAACTATCTTGAAAAAATTTTTTTCTTTTTTTTAACGAAAATTTTCTTTTTCTCAACTGTTAAAGAAATTTTTTTTTTCTTTTCTTTTTAAATTTTTAATTTAATTATAATAATTAATTACTCGCATTAGTAGACTTTAATTTAAAAATCGAGAAAAAAAAAATTTAAACAAGATTTGTAGGTAATGTAATTCTTGTTTTTCTGAAAATAAACAATTAGATATAAATAAATATAACACAAAAAGCAAAATCTAATTATGATATATTTCATATAAACGAATTGGAAAAATCAATTATTACTGTCAATATAGATTATTATTTTTTTTTTTTACGGTTAATCTGGTTAATCGTAGAATTTAATCAAGGTACAGTACGTCATTTTTTGGATAAGTACAGTATAACGTTTCACAGATTTAATCTTTTTTCCTTGGATCTAATACGAATTAATAATTAATCCTTCTTCAGGATCACATACAATTCTCCAAAAATTCTAAAACCATGAGTCCAACAAAAGTATTGAAAAATTTAAACATAGTTTTAGATTTAAGTTTACCGCCAAATAATAATCCCATAAAACTTACAATAACAGTTAAAAAAGGTCAATTATTATTAGATGTAGTAAGACATTTTATGATGGAAAATAATATACCATGTTATTTAGAATTATCAATTTTATCTACTATTGAGGCATTAATTTTGGAAAGTTTGCGTAAAGATATGGAAATAGATGCTAAAGGTACGCATGATATGAATTGGAATTTAATAATTTAAAAGAATAAAAATTTAATTGAAATATATATGAATTTTATTTTCGTAGTTAAAAATGAATCAGAAGCGAACCAAATTAGATCAGAACTTGTAGCAAAATATCAAAAACATACAGTTCGTTTTAATGATGCTCCAGCTGAAGTAAGTTTTTTTAAAGAAAAATAATTTAAGTCGCAAAATCTGATTCTTAAATATAATTTATTTCTTTTACTTTTTAAAAGGATATATTTCCTAAAGCATATCATACATTAGTTCATTCACCAGTACCGTCAATTTTTGATACTTTTGTACAATTGGAGTATAATTATAAACAAGCGCTAAAAGATTTTATTAGTAAAAGAGAAAAAAAGATATCAGATACTAGTGAACGACATTTAAAAGAGGTTGAATCTATGGCAGAATCCAATAATAGATTAGATGATGGTGTAATGGAAAGACAAATTGAGGTATTGACTTTTTTTTGTAATTTTTTTTTTCTTATAAAAAATTTTCTAATTTCTCAATACATTAACTTTTTAAGGAAGTTGAATTTCTTAAGGTAACATTAATATCAGAATTAGAAGAAATTCAAAGATTACAAAAGAAAGAATATTGTAATTTTGTTTTAAAATTATATGAAGCGCATCAACGTTTGTTAACGGAACAACAATGTAATACAATGGATGTTAATTTGGTGTTCAGATTAGATGGTAGAGAAATTGTATCAGAGGTTATAAATGAAATGAAAAGAGAAGAAAAAGAAAATCAAACTGATAAATTATCAAAAGAATTATTAAAATTAGAAAACAAATCTACAAATGGTAGTAAATCTGCTGGAAATAGAAGTAGGGCTGGAAGTATTAGTAGTTTAGCTGATGTTGTATGTTCACCTACTTTATCTCCTATCAATATGAATAATTTTGATGAAAAGTTAACGGGTAATGGTAATGAAAATATTAATGTAAGTATGATTATTTTCCGAATATATTATTATTTATTTTAGTAATTTAATCCTTTTGAATTCTTAATTATAGGAATATGATTCATTTTCAATAGAGAAGATAAAAGAACTTGGCTTCACAGTCGATCAAGCTAAAACAGCTCTCGAGATGACCAATCGAAACTTGGTACTACATTATATTATAATTGATTTTATCTATTTACAATAATTTTGTTTGATAACTTTTCCTGATTTTTCCTATTTTATTATATAGGAACAAGCGTTAGAATTATTACTTGAAAATCTAGATAAAGTAAATGCACAAATAGCAAATGGAACAAGTATACCTCCAATTCCACGACGTTCTTCAACTCCAATTATTAGTCAAACACAACAACAATCTTTACGTCGTACCAAATCAAGCGGTAGACAATTGCAGATAACAGCACACCAAAATCAAAAACAAGAGAAAAAAGGTTGGACACCAATGATGTTTCTTCAACAAAAAAATATGACGACCCAATCACAAAATTCTTCCGTTAAAAAATTAAGTGTATGGTTTAATCGAGCTATGGAAAATTTTGGGTTTGAAGAAGGTAATGGAAATGGGAATAATATTATGGATGATTCTCGTTTAGTTGAATCGTTTACAATATCGTTAGGAAATCAAGTTAAAGTTACTCATAATCTTAGATTATTAGTTTCTGATATGGATGAATTACTTGAATATTCTAATGAACCTACTCGTAATATGGCTTATATAGCTCAAACTGCTGCTAATTTATATTCTCAAGATTTAACTGCTATCATTTTGTTATTAACTCCAAGAGATTGGCCTAAATATAAATTAGGAAAAAGCGCCAATAAAAATTTTTTTGAGAGATGTAATGAAACTACGGAGTTTCATTTTGATAAGGTTGAAACTCAATTAGAAGCTATTGAAAATGATTATCCTATTGATAGTTCTTCTTTAAAAGAAGGTATGAATACTATTTATTCAAATTTAATTGTATTATTGCTAATAAAAATGTTTATATAATTAGGTGATTTCTTTATTACGAGACATTCCAACTTACCTTTAGTCCATGTAGTATTTCATTTGGTGATTGATTTTGAATGTAAGTTATTTAATTATATAATTTATCAATAGATTTATATAAGTAAAATATTTACCTTTTCCTTTTTTTTTCATAGCAATTCAAAAATCAGAATTAACATATCGTTCACGTGTAATAGATGGATTACGTAATATATTAAGAACAGTAAACAGATTTGATATTTCGACAATATCACTACCATTTTTAATGTTACCATCAGATGTTGATGTATTTTCCGATCCAAATTTAGATGAAAAATTACTTTATCGTAGAGGTGAATTAGTATTAAAATGTACCAAAGGTTTTATGATTGAAAATAGTAGATTACCTAAACATGTTACCGCAAAAGAAAATGATGCTAAAACTGTTTCATTTTTATTACCTAAAACTGCTAATGAACAACAATTTCATGAATTTAGACATTTATTAACGATGATTTTTAGAGCAAGTTAAAAAGAATGTAAATTAGGAAAGTAAAGAAAAAAAGGGAAAAAAAGAAAGAAAAGAGGAGCTAACTTCTCTTAGAGAAGAGAAGGTTTAATTAAATATATTATTTATTTATTTTGTTTTATTTTGTTTTAATATTATTAATATTATTTGATTTTGACTCAAAAGTATTATTATTTATTACAGTTAGGAAGTTAGCGTATTAAATTATAATATTGGGATGAATAAGTAAGGAAAAATAATGAATTGATGGATGGATTTTTTTATTTATTTTGTTATATATAATATCTAAATATTAAAAGACTAAAAGAATTAATGTTGGATATATCAATAAAGGGAATAAGAGAGGAATATTAATAGCTGATAGGAGAAGGGGCATATTTATATATCAAATCAATTAATGGATTTCTCTCAAGATATTTTTATATTGTAAAATATTAGATAAAGTTGTTTTAATTATTAATTCAGGTTTAATGGATATAGTAACATGTTAGTTTTTAATGTTTATATTTTATTCATTTTATTTATCTATTATAAATTTAATCATTAATAAGTCATTAAAATACAAAATATTATTAGTAGTTTAAAATTTTATTTTATCATTTTTTGAAGATCGCATGAGCTTTCCATTGTAAAATAAAATCTTTCCGAGATAGCTGATTGTCCAACATGATATCAAAGCAACTTTCTCTCATCGATTCGGTTGTGGGTATTGAACTAAACAAAACCGCGTAATCACGTGATCAAATGATCTACATTCATTTCTCTAATTAAGAAATCTTTCGTCATTGGGCAGTTATTATGGGTTATTACCCATTACACTTTTCAACCTCATACTATTGGCTTATCTCATTAACTTTACCACAATAGTTTCCGAAGTATCAGAGAGATATTTAATAAGACAATCTTTTCTTTTTAAGAGACTGAGGAAGAACAGAAAAGGAAAGCTTTTAACGTTGTAAAACAAGTGGCTCATTAGGTGAAAATGAATAAATTGTCTGACTTTAATATTGCATTCTTCCTTATTCAGTACATTTACTATTTCTACTATTTCTGGAGTTTCGAAAAAAAGTCGATTTTTTTTCATTGACAAAGATAATTGTTACTTTGAGGAAACTGAGTAATTTATTTGCCAGATAGTAAAACTATATTATGGACCTTTTACATTAAATATTGAATTGAAGAGCTGTAAGTTTTTTTAGTTGCCATCTACCAATTCTCTCTTTTTTTTACAATTTATATATTATTCAAATTGTATACAATTTGATATATATTTGAAAAAAAGAAATCGAATTTTTCATTGCGCATATAAGCAACTGGGTTCTTGAGATCATGTGGGTTATACTAGAATGTTGACTATACTATTTATAATAAAGTATTCTTATTAATTTTAAGTTTTGCAAGATGGCTATATGACAGTACATGCCATATGGTTATCCGTATCGGAAGAATAAAACTCTCCGTTTCTGAAATTTGAAAAGTCAATTCATTATATATTGACAGTAGATGAGTGGACAGAGGTTAATCATCGACTTTGGGGAAATAATGTCAAATATTTTATCAGTTGTTGAAGATTTTGAAAGAACGTACTTCTAAGTTCCAACTGCAGTAGTGTATCGTATTAGTTTCATCGGGAATAATTTGTAAAGATACGAAAAAACATATGAAGGCAGAGAAAATCGTTTTCTTTGCATTGTGCAGAAAACAGATCGATAATTTTACTTATCATCGCGTGATTTGTAAACGAGGTAAATGGGTTGTTTTTTTTATATGTTTCATTCTGCTATAAACTATATCTTAATTACATCATTCATTTATAGACAGGATTACATAGTAATCTAGCCTTAAATGACGTTATAGACGTTTATTCCTTTTATAATCTGCGTTATAAAATAGAATGGGTAAAATGCGTCTAGATGGACTTAAAGTTTCGGGTAAAGATAACAGATTAAGGATGTTAATATTTAATTGGCTATCTATGAATATGATTATTATCTTTGGTTTGTGCACGATGGCCGCATTCACGAAAACATAATTGATAATGTGTGTTGTCAGCGTTTGCGGTCATAAGTTGTAACTCGTAAAGACACGAAGACACAAACACGATAATATATATGAACCATATTTTAGTTTTGATTGTTTGTTTAAGGAGAGAAACGCATCTGAAAATAAAGAATTCCATAGATACAAGGAGTTATTCAGGTTTATTCCCACGTCTATTCATAATTTAGTTTCTCCAGCAGCGAAACCATAATTTGTTTCCCCCATTGGAACTAAAATTACATTTGGCTAATTTCATATTCTTATTTATAATTTTATATTTGTATTTTTATTGGTTATATTTAAACTTAATAAAATGTTTTTATTTATTAAAAAAAACCTGAAATGAAATTGTCCAATTATAATTTATTTTTTTTTTTTTAATTATTAATCTACTCTAAAATTCATGCTCTGGTATATTTGATCTAATATTTGAACTATTATATAATAAGCTATTTTGTGGTCCCGGAACTTTATTAGTACGGAAAATTTTATTTAGAACTCTATCTAGTACGAAAATTTTTATTTAGATATATCTAAAACTATCTAGTACGAAAATTTTTATTTAAAAACTATCTAGTACGAAAATTTTTATTTAAAACTATCTAGTACGAAAATTTTATTTAGAATTAAATAAATAATATTTTACTAAAATTAAAATTAGCACTTAGATTTAATGTGCTAATATAGTGAACTTATAAAGTTTGTCCTTTTTGATAAGCTTAATTTCTTCCACGTTGATCAGGAAAACCATTTAATTTAGTGTGAGCGGTAATGGGTATCTACAAATAATTTACAACATTTTCATAATTTTTCAACATCTCCAAGCCTTAGTGACGTTACATATGTTTGTAATTCATCCGCAAGTAAAAAAACTATTTCATGTTTCTCATAAAGTTTATAAAATGCTGGTGCTATGTTCATTCCACTTTCACATTACATAATTTTTGATCGTGTAATCGTAATAGTCGCTCAGCCATATCATGATCAGTATATATTCCATAGAGCAAAGAAATAACAAATTGTAATTCTTGGTACGAATAGATTGTAAGGTGGAGGATATATTCAAAAGACAAAAAGGAAGTTCACAATCGGAGTTGTTGACGAATCTTCCATATTATTTGATAATTTGGAGTACCGCACAACGACAATGACATCGTCCTGATAAATTCATCACGTCGATTTTATCTATAAAAGTTAAATATAATATTTTAAGTAATAATCTTAATACAAACTTACTTAAACTTTACAAAATATACCTGATAGTATAACATTGTTTTCCAGCATTATCAAGTTCACAATCTTCGAATTATATCCATCGCTATACTATATGGGGAAAAAAGAAATAAGAATTAATATTAAATTAATTTGATTCAATATTGATTAATATTTATACATAATTATAATTACGTTGTGGTCTTGTGGTCTCGGAACTTCAATACGAAAAATTTTTGGTATTACAAATTCATGGAGAAGAGCGTTCAATCTTAACAGTCACTGTCAATAATTAAGTTAAAAAAATTAGCAGTGAGATTTACTAAGACCCTACCCGTTCCAGTTGAAAACTTACGTTGGTGCTAAACCATATTCCAGACTCGTAGTATGTGGTGGCTTGCGAAGGCAAGCCCTATTAGTGATACTTCAGCTAAGGTCTTCCATTGGCTCCATCTTCCCCCTAAGATTAATACTCGAAAGACCCCAATGATAAACAGAAAAATGAAACATGTAAAATCTTGTTCACTTGTAACAAACAATTCGCTACGTTATCATGGTGAACTTTTGTAGGCGTCGTATATACGGTAACACTATTTTATGAGTGTCGTTGCTTTCGCTAAGAGGATTTATAGAAAATAGGGAAGAATTGATATTCATATTTACCAAAAAAAATAGTATAATTAAACTATTTAGATCATTCATGAATGATTTTTTTGAATGGATAGTATTTTTAAAAGTATATACAGTCAGCTCTGAATACTCCATAAGATTATGGATTAAAGCGAGACATCAAAAAGGGGGTTGTGCACTATAACGAAATTTATAAATGATAAATAAGTATTCCTTTGATGTTAATAAAATAGTAATAATTACGAATAGTAACATACCATTATTTAACGTGAAATTTGATCGAACATCTTATGTATTCAATCTCAATATTAAAGATCCTCGTAAGGGGTTTACACAATTGAACTCGCAAATACGCTAGATCGTTTGGTTGTGCTTCAAAATGAGTCGTTTACGTCAACATCCTTAATTTTCAAAGTGATAAATAGGTATCCTTTTAAAGTAGTGAGTCAAGAATCATACCATTATTTAACATGGAAGTTTTAATTACAAGTCCAACATGTATTTACGTCGTTTTTCACCGATCATGGGAGAAATTGGTCTTGTCGGTTTTAATATCGAATAGGTTGAGCGTGATGAATTCTGGACGCCGATGTAATCCGCAGCGATTTTGGCGTGAATTGAATTCTTTTTTCTTTCAATTATATTTCTCCGTGTAAGTGTCCATGAATAAGCTGGTAGGTAGCGAGTACGTAACGTAGATTGGACAATCCCTCTTTGGACTTCATAAGGTTTGTTCATCAGTGTTAGACCACCTGGTCCGTGTTTCAAGATAGGTCGTTTAAAAACCATCTTCTCGACGTCCTTAACGAATTTAATCCGTTCTAACCTTTTGCCGTCAACTTTGATAACCGTAAGCAAGCTTTTTTCTAGAGCAGCTTCCAGAGCTGGTCGAGTTTATAGTTAATGTATTAGAATATAAAGTAGTTTTTTAATAATAATACAACTAATAGTGGCTTTAAATATTTATTATTTATGAACTAACGTTGCGTTCACTTCCTTTCACAAAAGCGCTTCTTTATTTCTCTTGGGTAGTCCTATACTAACAATGCAGAATAGGAACAGGACTTATAACTTTCTGCATTTTTTTTTTCTTTTTAAATTTTTTATAAAATACTAATGTTACAGATGTTACGTTACATTATTTTTTTGTTGATGGTCACATTGGTCAAATGCAACATTGTAAGTTACATGAACTTTTCATTTTTGGGTATTTCAATAACAAAATTAATTTCGACTGGAAATTCTTTTAATTTTCAAACTGCATAAACAACAAATGCAATCAAATTTTGTTGATGCACAAGAAAAGTCCATATTTTTATTTAGTGATATCAAAATAAAAGGGAATGATGGAGAGGAATTAAGTGCTCATCGAAACATATTAGTGGCGCGTTCAGGATTATTTAATATTTTATTAAGTGGAAAGAATGTAACTACCCAAGATTTAATATTTCCAGAATTTTCTTCGAATACTTTACTCGTCATTCTTGAATATTTATATACAGGGAAAGTGACAGAAAAGAGCCTAATAATTGAAACAGTTGCTGAAGCTTATCATTGTGCTGATTTTTTCTTGATTGAACAACTAAAACTTCAAATTATTGAATTTTTTAAAAATCGTGATGTTGATAATAAGGTAAATGTATCAGCTAAAATGTTATCACAAATTTTGGAATATATGGAATCGTCAGATAATGAGTTGACTAATTTATTATACGATTCAGTTAGTTCAGTTCCATTAGAAACGATTGAATATTGTAATTTAAATGGAAAAGCATTGGAATATATTTTATCAAAGATCAAAAAGGAAGAAACCAATATGTTATCGACATTAGAATATAATTTATTTCATTATATAATATTATGGGCCGCGAATGAAATTTCGGAAGAAACATTATCATTTTACAGATCGTGTTTACCTTCTTCGGAAATTGTTAACAATCTTAATACTACATACTTACAAAAATGGAATTTTAATATCCCTTTTAATATTCAAGAAATTCATTCAAGATATAAGCCGACAATGATAACAAAAACTACATCTTTACTTGATTATGTGAACTTAGATCGAATTCATCCATTAGTAATTTCCAATATAATTGAACCTCTCAGTGGATTAATTAGCCCAAATAAATTATCAGATATACGTAAGAAATATGCCTTATTAGCCGGAAAATACATTTACATTTCGAGAGAAGTTCCTTCCTTACAGTGGAGTACTTGTGGTTATAATATGTGCTTATATAGAAGTCCTTTTATTGTTACATCAAATTCTCTTTCACAAGGGTGGATTAGAACAGCCGTTCCTGTAAGCGGACAAGGTTTGATTGAATGGGATATTGTGGTCGAGAAGATGTGTTGTCAATTTTGGGTTGGGATTTGTACTATAAAAGGATTTAATGTTGATTACAATTCATGGCTTGGAAACCATGCATATGGTTGGGTTTTTGGTTCGAATGGAGTTATTTGTCATAATTCATCAAATTCCACGAATAAATACGGACAGAAATTTAAAGAAAAGGATATAATTACTGTACATTTAGATATGGAAGAAAGGACTTGTTCTTTTTCTGTTAATAGAATAAGTTATCCTGTTGCGTTTTGCGATTTACCTGACGAAATTTATCCAGCTGTATCATTATGTGCACCTGGAAAAGCGAAAATTGAACCTCATGTTAAATATTAAAATTATTAAATTTAATAAATAAAAATGTTAAATTGAAATAGAATGACTATACTTATCCATCCGATGCATAATAATAAATCTCGTAAAGAATTAACAAATCAGAGAACAATTGCAATTGCATATATGAAAGTAATATAACCCATTCATTAATTTATACATTACTTCATATAAAAGATGATATTTTACTTTAGAATATAAAATTTTATTGGCTGACAAGATATTAAAATTTTTATCCTTTTTGATCTACAAACCCAATATGAACGCGTATTTATCAGATAATTGATTATATACGGTGAAGTGTATAAATGTTTTCAAGAATTTTTTTCGGTAACGACAGCATGACAGCACATGAAGAAAATGATCGTTACCAGAAGATTTAAATTTATAGTAGACAACTCTACTCAAAATAAAAGGAAATGATAGCAAAGAAATAATGCTTAGTCATACGTTCAGATGTACTCAGGAGTTTGGATGAAAGAATCCACTTAAGAAGTAATTGAATTTCCAGAATTTACATATTTTAGATCACCAAATTTTGTTATTCTGGTGTTAAGGCATAGACAACTTCAGCTATTGTCTACAATGAATTATAATTTTTATCTTAACTAATTAAATTTAATTTTTCACAGCGAGTCACCACTGAGTCACCATGATATGTGTGTGCATTACTATTTGTGTACGATTTTGAAACTAGCGATATCACATGCTGAGAATCCATGGTCCAGCAAAAAGATTTATAAATTTCTATTTTCCCACAAATACAGTACATAAATTTATCTTAAACAAAAAAGTGTGAAAATAAGTAGAGAGATTAACGATTAATTAAACACAATTTATATTATAATGCTAAATAAATATCTTTCTTTCTTTTAGAATAAAAAGGTATTAAATGAATTATAATTTAACTTCTTTAATTCTTGCCCTTCCCGGTGCCCTTAGAGATACAGCAAAATAAACTTCGACAAGTAAATTACGAAATATAATAGGATATCTTTTTCCATATCCAGATGTACAGTAATTCTATCCTTTTCCTTGAAGGTTTGTCTATATTTAATTCTATATCTATGTGTATTATGACAAATAACTCCATTCGAACCAAAAACCAACCATAAGCCTGTGCCCCAAGCCATGAATCGTAGTCAACATTAAATCCCTTTTCTGTACAAATACCAACCCAAAAATACTCACATGTTTTCTCAACCATAATATCCCATTCAAATAAACCTTGTCCGCTTATAGGAATTTTCATTCTAATCCATTCATGATGAAGATTGTGAGATAACTGATTTATCTAAACGCATGTAGTTTCCATGAGCATAGTCGTCCCAATGAAATGAGACATCATTTAAGTAAGCATATTCTCCAGCCAATAAAGCTTGCTTTCTATATACATCTATTAAGGTCCTTAAGTCAATCAAACCATTAAGAGGTTCAATTATATTTGAAATTATAGATGGATGAATTCGTTCTAATTTCACGTGATTAAGTAAAGGTATTTTTTTGGCATCATTGTTGATTGATATTTTGCATGCATATCAATAAGAGAGCTGCTAATTTTGTTGAGACTTTTAACAGTTTCTAAAGAAGGCAAACATGACTTATAAAGTGATAAAGCATCTTTTGAGATTCCGCTTGCAGTCCATAATATTATATAATGAAATAAATCATATTCTGATAAGGAGAACATCTTGGTTTCCTCCTCTCTTGTGATATTTGATAAAATGTATTCAAATGCCTTGACATATAAATTAGAATATTCGATTGACTTTAATGGAACTGAATTAATTGAATCGCATAATAAATCAGCAAATTTATTATTAGTTGATTCCGTACATTCCAAAAGTCGGGATAAAACTTTAACGGAAAAGTTCCACTCGTTATCAGTGTTATTTCTTAGATAATTTTCAAAAAATTCAATAATTTGAAGTTTTAGTTGTTCGAGTAGAAAACAATCAGCGCCATGGAAAGCTTCAGCAACTACTTCAATTGTCAAAGTTTGTTCTGTCACCTTTTTAGTATATAAATATTCAAGGATGACGTGTAAAATATCTGAAGAAAATTCTGGAAGTCTTGAGTAGATTCTTTCATTCCATTTAATAATATACGTTTAAATACTTCTGAACGTACAATTAATATGTTTCGATGAGCACTTAATTCTTTTCCATCATTTCCTTTTACTTTGATGTCACTAAATAATAATGATTTTATATCATTTGATAGGGTTATTTTCGTCTGCATTATTGGGAGGAAAAAAACTCTTTCATATGAGAATTCAAGAAATATACTTGTATTTAAGTTTTTTTTTCATTAAAGACAGTTTTGGAATTGTATAATTTGTCAAATACCTTAAAAGTTATTCATATACAACACGAGCTTCCATATTTGCTGTAGCTCACCGACGCAAAAATTACCTTTTTGACTCTCCTCGTGTTATTTTTTTGACTCGCATATACTGTATTACATATAGGAGGGTCAAAAAGGATATCGCAGGGTCAAAAAGATAATTTTTGCCTCGCCGTTACGTCAGATTTCTGTATCATTTCACGTTTGAACTATTTATATTGAGGAGTATAATAAATAAATATCTACGATTCTCACGTGAAAATCATTAATTTATTTTGTTGGTTTAATTAATATTAAACAAAAATCTAGCATTTTAATTTTAGAATAAGCTGTAAAGAAATTTTCAATGTTTGAACTTATTTAATAAACTTTTTTGTTTGTTCGAGTTATATACTTTGTTCATGAAGAAATGAATGGAACAGAGTTTCTTACATATTTGTTTTTGGAAAATGTGAAGATGCATCATTCTGACGCAATATAGTTATATGGCAGGCAAGGACATTCTGGGAAAAATTAGGATATAGTTGTCGCTCTTTAACCAGAAGGTTTTAGCGGATGTTATTGCCAACGCTCAAGCAAATAACAATATAAAAGCTGAAAGTTTATATTTTGTCGCAAGATATCCCCCTTTGAGAATACCTCCCATGTAAAGTATCCACCTCCAGTATGTCAAATACGTAGTAGTAAGATCATATTTATTATAAATAAAAAAAAGCCTTCATATATTAAATCCTTCTAGTATTGCTGGTATTAGATGGTGTCCCGGGTACAATATAACTTCTGAAGTCAGGTATTTTATATTATGCCCGGGTATCTTGTGCAGTGCGGTACGTAGGATGGGCGACACGCTCGGTTCCGAAGTCCGAATCGATACTGTTGAGTTGAACGTAGTCAAACTGAAAACCTTTTGTCATTTCCGGATCCGAGTCAGTATATATCAAAATTTTATTAAACTCGATCTGGAACCGATGTACTAAACGAACCGATTCAAGTCGCTCAAACCGAACTTTTTCCATCCTCCATCCCTAGCGATACGATAACAGTTCTTTTTTATTAAAAACTGGAAGTTTCAAACTTCCTTATTTTTTTTATAAATTGCATTAAAGTAACTGTTATTCTATTACTTTCTAAACACTTTCCCGTATTCATTCGGATAAGGTCTACAGTATTTTCTTGTGTATTTTGACATATAAACAGCAGAATGAACAGATGTATTATTTAAATACACAATCCAAGCAACGCTAATAAAGCTGCTTCCTATATACATTTATTAGGGCCTTTTGAGTTAAACAAACCATTAAGGATTCAATGATATTTGAAACTATAAATGAATGAATTCATACTAATTTCACACGACTAAGTAAAGGAGACATTATTATTAATTGATAATTTGCATGGTTTTTTGTACTGTAAATAAATAATAGAGTTGCTAATCCTATTGAGACTTTTTCCGAAGAAGGCAAGGCAAACATAATGGTTTCTTTTTTGATTTTTAATAAATATTATTCCAATATAAATTACAATATTCGTCCTTAACATTTAAATAACAATATTCGATTGACTTTAATAAAACTGAATTAATAACAAAGCAGCTGGTTCCATAGATTCCAAAAGTCTGGATAAAACTTTAGCGGAAACATTCCACTCGTTTAAGTATTATTTCTTAGATAATTTTCAAAAATTCAATAATTTGAAGTTTAAGTTGTTCGAGTAGAAAATAATCAGCGCCATGAAAGCTTCAGCAATTATTTCAATTGTCACGTTCTGTCACTCTTTCAATGTAGATACTCAAGAATGACATGTAATGTATCTGAAGGAAACTCTTGGAAATTCAATTACGTTGAGTAAATTCTTTCATTCCATAAAATAACATACATTTAAATAATTTTGAACGCACCGCTAATATTACTTGATGAGTATTTATTTCTTTTCCGTTATTTGATATCACTAAATATAACATTTTTAGATAGGAATTTTAAATTATTTGATAGGATTATTTCCGCTTGCATTATTGAAAATCTGTTGTGATTGTGGATTCAAAAAAAAGAGTAATAATTACATTATTATTAGTAAATGATTGAATGATTATTGGTTGTATTCAAAATCAAATTATTGCGATAAGAACATCATCAGATTATAAATTTGAATGTGTACAGGTACAAAGAGTAACACAATAGAAAATATTACTCTTCAGTCAGAATCAAAACAATAATCAATTATAGTTTCAGATTTATTTAAAAACAAGAAAAAAAAGTTCTTCAGAATTAATTAATACAATATTTCATTGACGAGGTTCAATCCTCGCCTTTCCTGGTGTTCTTAATGATACGGCAGGATAAATTTCATTAGGTAAATCACGAAATGCAATAGGATATCTTTCCCCATTGATGGAAAATGAACAAGTTCTTTCTCCCATATCCAAATGTACAGTTATTCTATCATTTTTTTTAAACTCTTTTCCGTATTTATTTGTATAAGGTCCATTTTCTTTTTGTGTATTATGACAAATAGCTCCATTAGAACCAAAAACCCAGCCATATGCTTGTTTCCCAAGCCATGAATTGTAATCAACATCAAATTCTTTTATAGTACAAATTCCAACCCAAAAACAATCACATATTTCCTCAATCACTATATCCCATTCAAATAAATCTTGCCCGCTTATAGGAACTGCTGTTCTAATCCATTCATGTGGAAGAGAATTTGAAACAACAACACACGTACTTTTTAAGTACATATTACTACCACGAGCATTGTCATCCCATTGGAGTGAGATATCATTTAAGCAAATGTGCTTTCCGGCTAATAAAGCCTGCTTTCGATATACACCTATTAAGGTTTTTGAGTCAATCAAACCATCAAGAGGTTCAATGATATTTGAAATTATAAATGGATGAATCCGTTCTAATTTTACAAGATTAAGTAAAGGGGATGTTTTTGCTATCATCGTTGACTGATACTTTGCATGACCTTGTATATTATATATATCAAGAGAGATGGTACTATTTCTATTGAAATTTTTAAGAGCTTTTGAAGAAGGCAAACATGACTCATAAAATGATAAAGCCTCTTCTGAAATTTCATTAGCGGCCCATAATATAGCATAATGAAATAAATCATATTCCGATATAGAGAATATCTTGTTTCCTTCCTCTCTTTTGACATTTGATAAAATATATTCTAATGCTTTAAAATTTAAATTAAAATACTCTATCGACTTTAATGACATTGAATTAATTGAATCGCATAATAAATCAACAAATTCATTATTAGTTGATTCCATACATTCCAAAAGTCGGGACAACACTTTAGCGGATATATTTATCTTATTTACATTATTACTATTTCTTAGGTGATTTTTAAAAAATTCAATTATTTGACATTTTAATTGTCCGAGTAAAAAATAATCAGCGCCATGAAAAGCTTCAGCAACCATTTCAATTGTTAAAGTTTGTTCTGTCACTCTTCCAGTATATAGATATTCAAGGATAACATGTAAAGTATCTGAAGAAACTTCCGGAAATTCAATCACTTCTTGTAAAGATTCTTTCATTCCGTTTAATAACATACGTTTAAATACTTCTGAACGCACCGCCAATATCACTCGATGAGCGTTTATTTCTACTCCGTCATTTCCTTTTATTTTGATATCACTAAGTAAAGTATTATTTAATAGAGATTTTAAATCATTTGATAGTGTTTCTGCATACATTATTGAGGAAAAAAAAAAAAGTTTAAAGAACGAATTTTATTAGGCTGAACATTAGTAATTTAACTTAAAAAGGTAAATCATATGAATACACAAAAATGATGATCTACAAAATTGCAATTACAATAAAATTTTTAATTTTAAGGGATTATTTTATTTTAGTATAATTTCATCGTACAATATTATTTGTTAACTTTGAATATATCTAATAAGATGTCTTGTAATTTTAAATACTGTATAATAAATATAATCAAGAAATTTTAACATGAATTTTATAATTATAGATTTAAAAACAGGAAAAATAAATTAAACTAACCTTACATTTTTTCATTTTATTGATGAGGTTCAATTCTCGCTCTTCCCGGTGCCTTTAAAGATACAGCAGGATAAATTTCATCAGGTAAATCACGAAATGCAATAGGATATCTTTTTCCGTTGATGGAAAATGAACAAGTTCTTTCTCCCATATCCAAATGTACAGTTATTCTATCATTTTCTTTAAACTCTTTTCCGTATTTATTTGTATAAGGTCCATTTTCTTCTTGTGTATTGTGACAAATAACTCCATCAGAACCAAAAACCCAGCCATATGCTTGTTTCCCAAGCCATGAATTGTACTCGACATTAAATCCTTTTTCTGTACAAATTCCAACCCAAAAATAGCTACACATTTCCTCAACCATGATATTCCACTCAAATATACTACTTTGTCTGCTTATAGGAATTGTCGTTCTAATCCATTCATGTGACGAAGAGTTTGATGTAATAAGAGATGTATTTTTTAGGTATATATTACTACCATGAGCTTTATCATCCCACTGAAATGAGACACAATCAAAGTAAGCGCTTTTTCCAGCAAATAATGCCTGCTTCCGATATACATTTATTAAAGTCTTTGAATCAATCAAGCCATTAAGGGGTTCAATAATATTTGAAATTATAAATGGATGAATTCGTTCTAATTTTACTAGATTAAGTAAAGGAGATGTTTTTGTTAACATCGTTGACTGATACTTTGCATGACCTTGTATATTATGTATATAAATAAGCAGATTGCTATTTCTATCAAGACTTTTAACTGTTTCTGAAGAAGGTAGGCATGACTTATAAAATGATAAAGCCTCTTCTGAGATTCCGCTTGCAGCCCATAATATTATATAATGAAATAACTCATATTCTGATAAGGAAAACATCATGATTTCTTTTCTTTTGACCCTTAATAAATAATATTCAAATGCCTTGACATTTAAATTACAATATTCGATCGACTTTAATGAAACTGAGTTAATTGAATCGCATAGTAGATCAATAAATTCATTATCAGATGATTTCATACACTCCAAAAGTCATGATAAAACTTTAGCAGAAAGATTCAACTTGTTTTCAGTATTATTTCTTAGATGATTATTGAAAAATTCAATAATTTGAAGTTTTAGTTGTCCGAGTAAAAAATAATCAGCGCTATGAAAAGCTTCAGCAACTATTTCAATTGTTAAAGTGTGTTCTGTCACTTTTCCAGTATATAGATATTCAATAATGACATGTAAAACATCTGAAGAAAACTCCGGAAATTCAATCACTTCTTGTGAAGATTCTTTCATTCCGTTTAATAACATACGTTTGAATACTTCTGAACGTACCGCTAATATCACTCGATGAGCACTTATTTCTTTTCCGTCATTTCCTTTTATTTTGATATCACTAAATAAAGTATTATTCAATAGAGTTCTTATATCTTTTAACAGAAATGCTTCCGCCGGACTTGGTTGCATTATTGAGTTGATGAGTGAAAAAATTTTGCTGCAGTTGAAATTTTAAGGCTGAGAATTTTATATCACACTATGGCAAATATGGCAACAAAAACGACAATTACATTAACTATTAAAGCATAAAGCATTTATGCATCACTGTATCACAAAGTCACATGAATCATTCGATTGGAATAATAAATCTTTTCTTCTTTAGGTAAAGATATCCCTTTTTATATATTTTTTTGGGATAAAGAATTCGTTGTAATACCATTTAAAACCTTTTATTTTGTTGGAATTTAGTCATTAAAGCTCATTTTATATAGAGGCGCGTAATTAACTAGAAGACAAAAGTTAAGCTTTAAGGATAATGTACTTTCTATTACGTAGCAGATTAAACCAATTAGCAGTTAGTTATTTCGAAGAATAAAAGAAATATAATTAATTTTTAATTAAATTTATATAATTATGAATTTTAAACAAGAAAATATTAATAAGAATTTCAATATATTAAAAAAGGATTAAGAAAAATAAATCAATAAAATCATTTATTAAAAAATTACGAATATGGATATGTAAAATTTTTTTATACTTACAAAAGTATATAAAATATAAAAAATGTTTCGCGTTTCCTTTTTCGTGATAACTGTAATACAGTATTTTTGCGTTACGGTTTCCTTTTGAATTATTTTAAGTGCACGATAATTGACACTAACTTTTCACGAGAGATCGTATCTAAATAATACAAAAAATAGTCATGTACTTTATCTACATTTATAATGATTTGTCAAAATATAATATAATCCTTAATTGAAATTCGGTACATTTTTCGCGTAATGTATAAAATTATCGGCGATAGTACGTTTGTTTAATATTTACGGTATAATAAATTACATTTTAAATTATTTATTATTTAATACATTAAAATTATTAAGAGAAATAGGCTCATTCTGAAGAGATAAACCTACAATTGACGTTATAGAGACATTAAGTCACGTGAATTATGGTCGTGAATCTGTCACACGAACAATTTGTTCGTGAGTCGCGACTTCGCGTTTTAAATACGTAAATGTAATAATGTAATATATTTTTATATGAACGAATACTAAATTAAAGAAACATGGTTATCGTGTAGAGATAAATTTTTGAATGATCAAAATGATCAGGTCATATGTTGTCTTTAGATAAAGAAATTTTTTAATATGGAAAAGTGGAATGCATGCGGAAGTAAATTTAGTTATGCATCAGCGTGCAAATCAGGCGCAGTTTATAAATTAATATATAAATCACTCGTAAAATCTTACCTCTTCTCTCTTTTCTCTCTCTTTCCTAAACGTAATAAACATTATAATTAAACTATCGGAAAATGTCTCTGTCAAGCGATTTAATGTGCATATTACAAGATCCTTCACTTAGTGATATTAAAATAAAAGGAAACGATGGAGAAGAAATAAACGCTCATCGTTTGATATTAGTGGCGCGTTCAGAAGTATTTAAACGTATGTTATTAAGTGAAATGAAAGAATCTACTCAAGATGTAATAGAATTTCAAGAATTTTCTTCGAAAGCTTTGCAAGTTATTGTTGAATTTTTCTATACCGGAAAAGTGTCAAAAAAAACTCTAAAACCTGAAATAGTGTTTGAAGCTTTATGTTGTGCTGATTATTTTTTACTTGGAGTACTCATGCTTCATATTATCAGATTCGTTAAAAATAATATGGAGGATAAGATGAATATTTTATCAAAAATTTTATCCCGAATTTTAGAATCATCTTGTAGAGAGTTGGCTAATATTATATGTGATTTAATTGATTTAGTTTCACTAAAGTCTATCGATTATCATAATTTGAGTTCCAAAGCATTGGAATATATTTTATTATATAATCAAGAGGAAGAAACAAATATGTTCTCCCTATCATCAGGTTATGATTTATTTCGATATATTACATGTTGGGCCGCGAGCGAAATTTCAGAAGAGGTTTTAGCATTCTATGAATTATATTTGCCTTCTTCTGAAACTGTTAGAATTCTTGATTCAAGCGATACACAAAAATGGGATCGTAATATACCTTATAAGGAAGAGTTACATATAAAGTATCGGTCCGAAATTGTAACAAAGACATCGACATTACTTAATTATGTGAATTTAGAAGTAATACATCCACTTGTATTTTCAAATGAACTTATTAAAGATTTAGTTGATTCAAATATATTGACAGAAGTTTATCGTAAGCAAGCTTTATTGGCTGGAAATTACTTTTCTATGCTTAAAAATGCTTTTAAGTGGAAGGTTAAAAGATATAGACAATTGGATAATCCCTTTATTTTTGACTCACAATCTAATACACATGAATGGGTTAGAACAAAATTTCCTTTTAGTGGACAAGATTTAGTTGAGTGGGATATCGTGGTTGAGAGAATGTGTAAATCTTTTTGGGTTGGAATTTGTTCAGATAATGGATTTAATGTTAATAACAACTCGTGGCTTGGGCAACACTCATACGGTTGGGTTCTTGGATCGAATGGATTTATCTGTCATCATAAAAAAGATAAGGACCCTTTCAAAAACAAGTACGGACAAAAGTTTAATGAAAAAAGTCGAATTACCGTACGTTTAAATATGGGGGAAAGAACGTGTTCTTTTACTATTGATGGAACCAGATATCCTATAGCATTTCGCGATTTACCTGATGAAGTTTATCCTGCTGTGTCTTTAATGTTACCAGGAGTGGCGAGAATTGAACCTTTATTTGGTAGAACTTGATTTGATAACATTAATAATAGTTACTGCGCCATTATTATATGATCACTTTGTTTTACTTTTCATTAAAATCAATAAAAAGTAAAGATTTATTATAATTTGTCCTATTCCTAGAATTTAATTACAGAATTGAATGAATTAAATGTGTTTACTTTATATTTGTGATTTGCGATTGGAATAAATTACTATTATATGTGCGTTAACTTTATAGACTTATTTTGTAAAATAATTTATATCAAAAAAAAAAAAAAAAATACCTTTGCGATATAACAATGTAATTTATGATTTATAACATAACAGATAAGGAATTCGCTATTTATCTTAACTATGAGTGATTAAGTAATAAGTTCGCGTTTACGACCATGGATAGATTTGACGGAATAACATTTCATCTTGATCCAGAAATTATTCATGTGTATTATTATTTTCTGATTTATCGCGATGAAAATCAAATGTAACATCGATTTCTGTCATCTATACACCACCAAATCTTTTTGCAAAAGAAAATTTTTCTTTCATTCTTGAACTGTGATCAAAATCATCAAACTGTTAAATAACTATGTCAAAATTAGTAAACATTAACAGAAGTTGCTCGAAAACTCAAGAGGAAACAGTTGAATTATTTTCCTATTTCACCAGACATAATAATCAACTAGCTTAGGTGCTGATATAACTTGTTATTTTGATAGAAATTTACTTTTAACTTTCTCGAAGTATGATATGTTCTCTCTCACAAAGTAATTCTATCATGTACTAAATTTTTGTTTCTGCGTCATACAATATTACTAAATACTTAACTGTATTTATAATAATTTAGTTAATATCTTAACTTCCTAATTTCTATTGATATCGTTTCTTAGTTTTTGGCGTGACTTCATCAGATATGAAACTTTTATTGGAAATTCCCTTATTGGAAAATGTTTCTTCTGATGCATATCTTGTTACTTTCATTTCTCTTATTGCTCGTCCAAGTATAGGAGGAAATTTACAATTTAATGAATATAAACCTGCTGAAAAATTTTTAAATATTTTATTTTTGATGAATATTTTTTTTTTTTTTTCTTAAAAAAAAAAAAATTTTTGATGAACATTACACGAATTTTTCAAATCAATTATAATATATGAATTTGTATGTGTAACATATATGATATATCACACAAAATTTCCTTTTGTAGTAATAAGAATTTTTTAACTTTTATAGTAATGAGACTAATGGGGTGTGACATGGCAACGTGTAAAAAAATAATTTAATATTTTATATATATTTATACTAGTGTTGGCGCTATAACGATAATCGGATTCAAAATAATAATAATTTTATATGATTTAATTTCAAACCTAACAGGGATTTGGCTTCCTTAGCGCAGTAGGCAGCGCGTCAGTCTCATAATCTGAAGGTCGTGAGTTCGAACCTCACAGGGAGCAACAATTTTTTTTTACATTTTTAAGGGGATGATGATAATATATATTTCGTGTTACATTATTTTATTAAACAAATAATTTTTGCCTGCGGGATTAATACTTGTTATATAAGATACTGTATAATTTTTTTAACTTGTAACAAAATTGAACATTATTGTTTTTTTTAAATATGAATATTATTTGATAAGATTAAAAGGTTTCAAAAAAAAGATTCAAGGCGTATGGCGTATTTCATAGCTTAAAAGATAATAATAATAATAAATAATAAAAACATTTTAAAACTTGACAATTAAAAATAATATAATTTTATTGTTATCATTTTTTTTACATTTTACATACATCGAAGGGGTATGACCTCCTTAAAAAGGGAATGTTGTAAATTATTGTACAAAAGAGAATATTTTTTGTTGAATTGATTACATTATTTGGTAATTTTACTGCGGTTTTGGTAACTTATTATTCTAAAAAAAAAAATTAAACATGGTGTCATTTTTTTAAACTTTTTGTTTCGGAATATAAAAAAAAAAAAGAGGGAAATCTGTATCAAAAAAATTTTTACGACTTTTTTTTTTAAAAAAATAAATAAATAAATAAATAAGTATTACTAAATAAAGTCAATTTTAATTTATTTTTAAAAAATATATTATTTGTATTATAATATAATAATTATAATAATATATGATAATAATAATATATACATAATAAAACAAAATAGAGTTTCAGTTAAATAAACAAGTCTGTACAGAAAATCATTTACGACTATAACTTTCGGATTTCGGAGAATGGTTTTATACATATTGTATTGTCCATTATTATATATTGTAAAAATTAAAATGAATGTCAAAAAAAAAAAAAAAATTGTGTGTGTGTTAGGGTATGTAAAATAAATAAATAAATAAATAATAAAATAAAATAAAAAAAAAAATAAAAAATAAAAATAAAATTTCTCCAAGTTTTAAAAATTTTTTTTGATTAAACATGTGTTTCAGGAGATTTAATTTATTGTTCCTCAAAAAAATGCCTGAAACAAGATACCATTTTAGGTATTAAATTGAATAGTGTCATGTCAGATCGACCCTTGTATTGTTTTTGCGCAGTAATTAAAGAAACAATAATTTTTTTTTAATATCAAAAAAATGAATAAATATAGGATGGTTCATGACCTGGTTTTTCTTCGCACTTAAAGATTTTGACAGTTTAATCTTAATCTTATAAAAGATAAAAAAGTTATATAAGGAAATTCAATTTCTTTCCAAATAATAACAAAAATAATAAACAATAACAATCTTTCTTTGTTTAAACCTGTTAAATCTACCTGTTCAACCTGTTCAATCTGTTCAACCTTGAATAAAAAAAAAACAACAAACAACCAATAAAAATGTCAGGAGCAACTTCCCAATTTCAAAGAATTCGATACTTATCTTCCACAACCACATCATTAATTGATGGTATTCCTGTTACCTTCATTATATCCAAATTACATCAATTAGGACCAAATTTTTTTGATGATAAATCATCGTCAATTGCAGAATTGCAAGTTGATGGGATAGATAGACCATTTTGGATTCATAAAGAATGGTTAATATTACAATCCAGATTCTTTCAACAAGTTTTTGAAGGTGTCAAATCAAATGACAGTATAATTAAAATCCGAGTTCCTTCTCCTGAAACTTTTGAATCCCTATTAGAAGTTTTATATGATGGTGATGCTGATAAGTTGTACGATACTCTTACTCAAGATAATTATTTTGATGTATGGAAAAATATAGAATTTTTAGGTCTTGGTTCTGAAATTAGAGCTGTTTGTATCGCTTTTTATCAAAATAATGTCGAATTAGACACTCGATCGTAAATCAAATTTTTTTTTTTTTTTAAAAAAAAAGAATATTTTAAATTTTTAAGAATTTAAGTAAAAAAAAATTAATATACATATATAAGTATTACATATATGTAACAAAATCATGTAAAATAGAATTTCTCAACCCTTTTTAATTTAGCATTAAAAAAAAAAAAATTAATTAATTAATTAATAATTAAGATCAAAAAAAATTTATATGTATTTTTTCAACCCTTTAAGATTTTTTATTTTCTAAGCGTCAATTGTGTAACTTAAGTTTAAAAAAAAAAAAAAAATTTTTTTTTTTTTTTTTTTTTTTTTTTTTTTTTTTTTTTTTTTTTTTTTTTTTTTTATTTTAAAAAAAAAAAAAAAAAAAAAAAAAAAAAAAAAAAAAAAAAATTAGTGTGAGAT
>QZLH01000261.1:72519-83005 GCA_003833135.1 Oehlia diaphana | reverse complement strand
TTTTTGCCTTTTTTTTTTTTTTTTTTTTTTTAAAAATAATAAACTAAAAAAAAGTTCATATTTTTTTTTTCGAAATTTTTTTTGTTTTTTTAAAATCAATTTTTATTTTTTTTTTTTTATTTTTTTTTTTTTTTTTTTTTTTTTTTTTTTCTTTTAAAAATAATGAACTAAAAAAAAGTTCATAATTTTTTTTACGAAATTTCATTGGATACTTTAAACTCAATTTTTATTATTGATTTTTGAATTGTTGGTAATTAAATACAATTTGCACGACATCATACAACATAAATATTATATTATGCCATGCATGTTTGAAAAGGGAAAAACCATCTATTTTCGGGTTTTTGAAATGTAAATCATTTTTTATTTAATGTGATTAAAGTTTCAGCAAATCATCGATCTCTAACAAAGGGTTAGTTTTAGTGTTTCATCGAAAAATGATTTTGTTACATTATAATGAAAAAATAAAAAAGGTTAATGAATAAAAAGATTAACTGTTGATAACTTGATTATCATATTGAATGAATCGATTATTTTGATTTTCAAAGGTTTCGTATTCTAAAACTGTATAATAAATTATTCATATTGTGTGATAATGTCAAAAGTTTTTTTAAGTAAACAGACAGGGACTATTGCTTGTTTCCATTCTATCTTTTAAACGATCGTTTGAAATTAATAATATATGATCTTTTCTTATTGATTGACGATGACTGTACGTTCGGAAGTTTCAAACATACGTTATTAAGTGATAACATAATATGTAAAATTATTACAAGTACAATAATTATTTAATTTATATATTGTTATGCCCTCAACAGAAATAATTTTTAGAATTAAAATGATAAAAATAATTGTAAATATTAAAATACCTTTTTATTGTTCTGATATCATATTCTCATTTTTTAAATGATCAAAAAGCATTACCATATCACGTAACATAAATATTTTTTGACGAATTTTATCATGGAATTATTATTATTTTGTGGCTAGTGAAATCATAAAATTACATTATAATTTGGATACAATAAATTTTATTATCCCTATAAAAAAAGTAGATACGATTTTTATATTGAAAGATACGTTTTGTATACTGAGAGATACGTCTAGATACGTCTAGATACGTTTTGAGATACGGAAAAATGCACAATTCTGTATCTCGCATGATACGTTTTTTCAGTCTGTATACAAAACGTGTCTTGCAAGATACGGAATTGTGCATTTTCCTGTATCTCAAAACGTATCTAGACGCATCTCTCAGTATTCAAAACGTATCTTTCAGTATAAAAAACGTATCTACTTTTTTTATAGGGATATCAATAAACAAAAAGAAGACAATGAGACAATGAGACACTCTCAAGTTTCTATTACACGTATTTTTATATTTCTGCTTTTGTAAAAAGATTCATGATTCTATAATTTGAGGTAAATGTATTTTTACAAAGTATTATTATACTGTAGAGGATTTTTTATTTTATAAATCATATTTACCTTCTCTGCAGAATTGGTTTTAAATAACCAATGATAAATTTGCGTTACATACATAATATAATTATCGTTAATTTTGGCTGAAATTATAATTGGAATATTTAAAAAAATACTGAAAAAAGGAGGAAGAGTACGTAAGACAGATAAATCAGCCTTACTATGTTCTACCATTGACTTTTCACCCTTTGACTAATTCAAATGGAAATTAAAAAGTCATACCGACCTATTAAGGAAATCGATTTCCAAAGAATTCGTGAAAAACCGAAATTTTCCTAAATGAACAACTAAAAAAAGGGTTGAATTCCCAGGTGGAAATTATGAATTGATTAGGCAAGTTTTACTTATAATTTTTGTGTCACATTTTTTTTTATTTATTTTGAAATTTTTTCGATAATTAGTTCAAAATAATTTCTAGTTAAATTTTTAACAATATAATGTCCAAATTAAAAATATAGCTAATTGAGTAATTGACACATAGGAAATGAAAGAATTAATCTGATCAAAATTTTCTAAAGCAATTGTGACATACTATAAATACAGTAACGACACAAGAATACAACGGAGTTAAAACTTAAATACTCGATGTAACCAATGTGCACGTGACCCTTCGGGCCGGAATTATAAAAAAGGCTCGGGCATGTGATTTTGAGCATGTGATTTTATTACATACGGCGCAGTAAATATTTATCGCGTATTATTTAAGCTATTATTTAAGCTTTCTTTTCGCGTCTACATTACCAAATACCAAGAATACAATTTTTTTTAAAAAATAAAAAGTTGGCTTATTTTCTTTACAATAGTTTAAAACAAAAAAACCTAATATCTTGGAAATCACCAAGTAAGCAATAATACCAACTGTTATTTTGACAGCCTAATTAATGCTACCTTCTCTTCTAGAAGAGCAATTACTAGTCTGTATTATAAAGTAGTAAGGAAGTCATATAGTCCTATTAATAAATCAATTCATTATTTATAATAATTTATTTTGAATTTAATGTATTTTAATAAATTGAAATTGAATAAATTTTATTGTTAAATTTATATTACATTCTATTTTAATAAAATAATTACTCTAATTTAAAAGAATTTGTTTTACTTTTATGAATTAATATCTATAAAATTTCATTATATTCTCAAGCAATCATCTTTAAAGCGGAGTATCTTAGGGTAAGGAAAGTTAGTTTAGGCTGAAATAAAGGTAACGTAGACGTTGGAGTATCTTAGGGTTAGGGGACCTTTGGAGTTAGTGTTGACCTTAGGGTTAAGACGTTAAGTAATCTGTCAAATCACATAAATCACGTGCCCGAGCTTTTTTTGATGGCGTTGGGGAGTTGGCCGGAATTACATGATACCTGCTGGCACTAGGCACTAGCTATCATTTTAAAAGCAATAAGTTTATGGTTTCACAAACAAAATAATAAAAATATCCTAAAATTTAGTGTCAATTAAAGAAATGTATCACATGTTATGAATATTTGGACTTCAAAAATGTATAATAAATAGGAAAAGGTTCTTTCGGAAATGTCGTGCGTGTTAATTGGAAACCACTGATCATTTTTTCGCTTTAAAGTCTTTTTATTTAAAACTAAAGCGTAGTCAAAATAAAAAGTGACATCAAATGGTATAGTCTATCTATTGTATATAATAAATTATTAATGAGCTTAATATTGCAGAATGGCAAGTTTGATTATAGCATAATTATCATAGTGAATTTTAATTTTATATTTATAATATGATTTTGATTTTTCTACACAATGAACTTCTGTAATATTAAAATGCTATATCGTGTCATTTTAGTATTTGAAAAATTATTAATAAAGGGTTTCGCAGGTTAGCAATGATACATGTGTATATTTTCTATAAATAGGTGCCATCCTTATCCCAAAACTCAAAAAATTAATATTGGATAAGTATTGATGATGATTCGTCATTAAACTTACCACAGGATTTTAGGATTTGCAGAAAAAAAATTGAAGAAGCTTTGACAATAATCTGGGACCATTCATTTCGTGAAGTGCATTATAATTTGGTTGGTATAGGCATAGGTTATAAGAGAACTAGTGGTCATATGTTTGTCAGAAGGATTTATATCATAGACGTGATGGTATGTGGTGGGAGTATTGTTAAAAGATATCAGAAAGTTGTTATCGCTGTGATTATTGTGATAGGCTGGTTTAACCTAAAAAATAAGTAAAAGGTAAATACGCAATTTATAGCAGGTCACTTCCCCTATGGAGGAGGCAATGAGCAGCAGCCACGAATTCTACCGCTCTTGGTGGCTTGGTAGCGACTGGATTTTTCATGTAATATTTAGCAAGAATTTAAGGGTAAAAAGACGATAAAATATCTTTCCATTTTCAGTTCCACCAAAAAAGGAAAATAGACTTTTAAAATTCTCACCTTCGATTACTAATTATATTATTTGAAGTGAACAAATATTGTAAAAAAAAATTATTGTAATATTGTCTTGAAAATGTAATATTGTCTTGAATAAAACTTGGAAAAAAAATCTGAAAAAAAAGGTCACTTGGAACAGGAACTCTTGATATTGCTATGTATGAAAAGGAATCTTCAAATGGGTTGGTCCAAACAACTTGAATCCAGTTCAAACTCACCTATAAAACTCGGATTTTAAAACATGCTCGAAAACTGATTTTGAATCTGATCGAGTTTAAAACTTTAAATATTATTAGTAAAATCACATGACCATAAAACCTAAAACCCTAAACTTGACAACATCCCTAGTTTTGTCTAATGTGAATCTGTAGTATTTATTAACCCTCATTTTAAGAAATATTTGACATGCCAAATAGATAAATAAAAGAACTCTTAGTTAGAAATGGCAAAGACAATCTATAATTAGGGAAGATGAGATTGAAGTTGAGGAATTGTAAAGGAAAGTTGGTCGTGTAAAAGAAAGTGACCTTCTTTAAATATTTATAAGGTACTTATGAGCTTTGAATGTGAAAATCCTTTAAACAATATAATAAATCATTTAGTATAGATCCTTCATTTTGTGTTTATGACAACAAAGATTATTGTGTAAATGAGTTGGACATCTAATAATGATTTGGTTTTTATACCTATAATGATTGAAGTCTTTAGATCAAATAGCATTCTCAGCAGTGAACTTGGCGGTATCTGTTTTATTTTTTTTTTTCTAGCCCTTTTGAATCTGAGCTTGAGCACAACATTTACTTCTGAAACTTATCAATTTGACTACAAGCTTAGCATTCAATTCCTTCAATGAATCGATTTTAGATTATTGTTTCATATAAAATGTTGGTTATTCAAAATAAAAATATTATTACAATTTGTAATACACGTGCAGAATTTTGCTATCACGTGATATATTTTAAATAGAAATGATTTTTTGACAAATTTATCACGTGTCCGCAGAATTTCTCAGGTGTTATTTTGTTGACCGCATATGGAATGCGTTACAAAGCACAAATAAGTATATAAAATGTACGTACACAGCTCCAGAACTCTTTAATGTAACAATTATTTCGTATTATGAACATCGAGAAAATAAAGAATGTTTTCTTTGTTATTTTGTGCCTTAGCACAATTATATTAATATCAATTACTTTATATTATATATCTAGAAATGGGTACATCACAGTTGATGTGGGTACAGCTTCTCTTGTAATTTCAATAGTTGATAAAGTAACAATATCGATATTGACAATTACGTTTATTCATTTAACGACAAGAAAATGGCAAAAAATAAGAGATAGAGGATCATTGATAAGAATAGTAGAATCTATTGATTCAATAAAAACCGGAATTGTTTCATGTATTACAAATATAAGTTCCATAGAAGTTAAGGCATATTTATTATTGGCTTTATTAGCAACGGCTACAGCATGGGGATTGTCCAAAGGAATAAGTACAAGCGAAATTGGAGGTGCATGTGATTTTAATGAAGGAAAAACTCACGCTTTGATAAATTGCACAGACACACCTTCTTGTGGGTTAAATTCATTTGCTATGGGCGGTCTTTCTCCAGCAGGACTTGTAAGAGCAACTACAATAGTAAAAAATGGAATCGATAACAATATCACAGTTTTAGGAAATCCAAATTATGCTATTGCAGCTCATGTTGGAAAAGACTTATTATTTTCTGCAAATGAAGTGAATATTTACGATCTAAGTGCGATCGTGGTAAATACTTCCTGTATAGCGACTGACAAATTTGCTGGACCATCTAAGGCAACTTTTCCACTAATAAATATGACGAGTTTAGATACCAACATCAACATCAATGCTGCTATATCGGATTTCCAGGGATTATACGTCTTGACTAATGCTGGTGATTACAAAATTGCTTTCGCTATTATTTTATCTGATCAAGTGTCTCCTGATTATTTCACAAATCAAAGTAAAGTAGGATGGCTGAATGATACAGTGAAAACTTTAAAAAGTAATATAGTAACTCTTGTACAATGTAATTATACAGCAAGAATCGGATTGGTGGATATTACTCAAAAAAACAATTCATTACAAAGTTCGATAAAAAATTTGAAACCCATTAGCGCAGTAAATACTATAGTATTAAATGTTCAAATGACAGGATTTAATTATGATGCTTTGACCTTATCAAATGGAAATTCCAATCCAGATATTGATCCTTACAAATATGATGGGAGATACATTTCTGGATTAGAAATGGACTTTGCTAAATACATGGCCGCATCTTCTATAGTTCTCGTAGATAGAATATTGGCAAATAACTATTCTCTTAGTTATTTACAGTATACCAATGATACATTTTTGATAAAATATTGTAATAATATTCAAGTAACGATTATACAATATTGGCCTTTATTATATATTTGGTTAATTATGAATATTATTTCATTATTAATATTAATATTCTTTACGATAAAGGAGATATCAGAAAGAAATAATACTTGTTCTGGAATAGCATTGAACACTTTGATATTGCAAGCGTTGACAACAAAATGGGGATTAGCAAGATTATTGTTAAAAGGTCAATGGAATACGGATCAAAGGGATATATTTATATCAAAAATGGACTTGATACATGAAAGATTGGAAGCTTCAAATAACTATTTTGGATTAACTTCTTTGGACCAACAAAATAGGGAAATTATTTGAATTTAACCATATTTTTTTTTATAGTGAACTAGCATAGGCGTTGTCTGAAGCTAATATGTTTAATTTTTATTTATACTAGCGGTTTTAGATTTTATGTAACTTGTTGTTTATAAAGAGAATAGTGTAATAATAATTAAATATTATTATTTTATATATCATTTTCCCACATATTGTATGTATAAAAACCATTTGCATCAAATTTAAAAATAAATTCGGAAAAAAATACGCTTTATTGTTACGAATAAAATATATGAGGCAAATAGATATCAAATATATGGTGGCGTACTAATAAAAATAAATTAAATAAAAATAATTATATATTTTGTTTTTTCTTGTACATGCAAGCTCTAGCACCAGGGATAGGTATAGGGACACCGCCTTTTACTTTCTGATTCATTACATGTCGTTATCCTGTCTCTAATTTCGGCTGAAATTATCATAAACTTTAGTTAATATGCAATTATAATTATTATTCACATTGTTTCGAAGAACATCAAGGTTTTCCCTGATTACAATTTTTAAAAGGTTTATTAGATATTCTCATTCACTAGTACAATAAAGCCCATCATTTCAGTTGATAATAATAAAATTTCATTCTGTAGCTAGAATAAATAAAATAATAACAAATAATAAAAGTTTAGCAAAATAAACCAGTCGAACTCATATTTATCTTCGCTTAATGATAGAATGCCTGTGTGTTCCCATAATTAATATTTTAATCGGATTTCTTTGCATAGATGCATCATCCATTTAACGAGAAAATATGCCTTTTATGGCTTTAACCGTTTCTTTATTTTGTCGTTGCGAAAATGTTCTCCGAAAATATCCAGTTATCTCCATGTGGTTCTTTTTGGGCAAAAAATCGTCAATAGGACAAACGATCGCGATACCAAAATCAACACCACTATCGTTGAAGAAGTCGGCAAAATCAAAGCCGAAATTACTGCAGCAATAAAGCAATGGAAACATAGAATATCATTACCATGATCAATAATGTGACTAGTTCTAGAAACCTAACAAAATAATTTTAATTGAATTGCTACTGAGTTCGAATAAATCGACAGAACCATTACATCTCTACATATATTTCCTTAACCCAAAACACGGGTAGAAATGGATCTGATTAACAAATGAGGCTTCATCATTCTAATTCATCATCTTATATATATATATATAAATATATATATTACCATTTTTTTTTTTCGATTTTTAGAAATATATAAATATATATATATATATATATCCGCTCAATCATCCCCGAATTCTTCAGGCAAAGATTGGCCGAGATATGTGAAATGATTAAATTTTATTAGTCATGTTTAGTATCGCTAATCAATAATTTTTACGATTGCAGGCAAAGCAAATCAGAAATTCGAAGCTCTGCTTCTTCTGGACGAAACCAATACACCAAACTCCCATTTCTTTATGATGTAAAGGATCCACCAGACATTGTTTTCATGCTTTATTCCTCCCTCTTTGTTCTTGCTCCACGGATTCTATCTTTATTAACCGGCCTTTACAAAGAAGCCCAAGAAGAAACTCAATCCAAGCGAAGCCCGAAAAGCAATAACCTGAAAGAAATCCAAAGAAAAGACAACGTCACTCAATATAAATACCACCGTACAAAATCCATAAAATATTTCACGTGGACAAACAAATCAATAATTATTATATATATAAAATATATAAAACTTTCGACATCCTTTTATCGCATTTTAGTACGAGGATTGAAAATTATACCGAAGCTTATAGTAAACAAAAAAGAAAACAAAATCAAGTTGGTATTACAATAGTGTTGATTACATTGTCCATTTCCATAAAATAGTACTGTACATAAATCATTACATTCCCACACTTAACCGAAAAAATTGTGTAAAGTTAATTAAAAAAATACTTCTTGATGAATACTCATGAATACGTCACGTGACATAATTGTACTACGAAAAAGATAATATGAGTTGTATACAAAGTTTAGCACTCTAAGCCTTACTTTTCTTTGAAAGCTGTCTGAGTTTGTTACATAACTGCCCAGTATATATACTGTACCTAGTGTGTTAAAATGCCTCAATACAGAACCACCACCGCACTTCAACTACCTCACTAACCTCAATAGAAAATATTCTAAGAATAGAAAACTCCGTAAGCGACAAGAACAAATTGATATGAAAAATAAACAAAAACTATAAACTATTTGAAGAAGTTTAATAAAAGTGAGAGACAAACAAGAATATATGGAGAAGGCATTGCGTTATCGTATGTATATTATTTCCATTTCCAATAAAAGAGATTTAGAATTTATCATTGAAAATATTTAAACTGTAATGTTGCTAAAATTTCTTTTAGAGAAATTATGCAGCTTATCAAGAACCACAACCGCTCTACAAGTGAATAATCAATATCAACATATGAACGAACAAAAATCAAGCCTGTACTTACAAACCAAGGCGATTGCCAATGGCTTTCCCTTCATATATTTCAGATCTGAACAACCTCTCCGATGAAGTGATTAACGAGCCCTTGATTCAGTACGAATTGCTCGAGTCTTATAATAACTGCAATGAACAAGAACATAAAAAATACCTTGCTTTATTTCTTGGAGTAGTACTCCAAATAATTATAATTAATAAAATATGAGATAATGTGATAATACTGTAACATATTTTATTCAATAATAATGTAATTATTTCCTTGTGTTTAATTATTGAAATAAAAAAAAAAGCCAACTTGCTAAAAAAATTGGTATGTCGCTTGCTGAATAATATAACTAGAAAGAAAATACAAAAGTTCAGAACGTGACCCGTTATACAAAGGATATGGTGACCTGGTCACTCATACATGACGTCTATGCTAATATATATGATTTTTTTTTTTGAACAATAACCCCCTATCCTAACCCTCTTCCTTTTCCGGCTCTTCATCCACACACATAGCCCTATCCTTTAACAAACCTACGATTACGCTCAAAACCTTTCTCACACTTTTACGCGGGTTAACATACTCTTCCGAATCAATGACCAAGGTCATCTTGGTAAATTCAATTGTAAAGGCTGCCTTAGATATTCCTCCTGGGATATAAAGAAGAAAGTACCAGTCCCTACCCGTTGTGACGATACCGTAAAAATCATCGACAACCCTTTTTCTCTTATTCCTCTTATTCACACTCTCGAACTGTTTAATATTCTGGGAAAAACCTACAGATACTTTATGCCCGTAATACAAATGAGGTTTTTAGCGTCCTATAATTCATTCATATAATTCAGGTCAGCAAAATACGATATGTACACTTCGACATTAAAGTTTTACCTTAATAGCATAATCAACTTGACCTTTTGCTTTCTTAACCCACTATCAAATACTGAGGACGCATACTAAGTTCCTTGCTTGTTTCGTCCATGACGATATGGATCCCAGCATGAGAAGCGCCACGATATACTTGTTTCGCATGGCTTCCAAACTGTTCGGTTGTAATAAACCGTAGGAACTTAAGAGGGATCTGCGCCATACAGTGTTTGAAAAACTTATTGTCGTCTTAAATTTTGTAGTTCAGGGAAAGAGCGGGATGGAATTTATACCATCAGAGTCGAAACCATATTTTTCTAGCACCTCACCCAAGCCGAGGTATGAGGACTGAAGAGAACGAGCGTAACTTTTCCTTACATTCCTTGACTCGCAGGCCCAGACAAGTCGGGTGATTTCTGACATTGCGTGATTACACGTGATATTTATGATAACCTTTTTATGTTTTAATTGGGAATCCACTGATTAGGGATGGCAACGGTCACGGTCATTAACCGGTTATGACCGGTCATGACCGTGACCGATATCGGTCGGTCAAAGACCTCTGACCGACCGTTTGACCGACCGGTCTGACCGACCG
>QZLH01000261.1:61322-71835 GCA_003833135.1 Oehlia diaphana | reverse complement strand
ACGTTTGCGAAACGTTTTTTAATATAAAATTTAATAAAAAAATGTTTCGCAAACGTTTTTTAATTATTTTAATAGAAAACGTTGCGAAAACGTTTTTTATTAAGTAATTCATAAAAAAAAAACGTTTCGCAAACGTTTTCAGGATCGGTTAAACGGTCGGTCAGACCGGTCGGTAAAACGGTCGGTAAAACGGTCGGTCGGTCGGTCAAAGGTTCTTAACCGGTTATGACCGACCGATGACCGACCATGACCGACCGTTGCCATCCCTACCACTGATCATATTTTCGCTTTTAAATCATTTAATAATGATGAAATAATCCTTAAGTAAGTTGTCAATGAGGTACAGATAAGCAACGATTTAATTATATTAATAATTTTAAATTATGTAAATTAAAAATACTATTTAAAATCTTATAATCGACATTGGAGCATTGATTTTCATGAGAATAATATACGAATATTTGGAATTATCAATGTCAAATGTGAAAGATTTTTATTTTCTTGAAAAAAATTTGGTTGCGATTGTTATAAGATGAAGGTAAAATTTTTTATTGAATAAATCGTGTAATTTAATTCTGAGCTGAAGATTTATTGTTGTGCATCCTAAATTTGTATAAAAATATGTTTATAACGTATCATTGAATGTTGTGATATCTTTAAAAAAAAAAAATATTTTGAATTTGACATGTACTATGGAAAGAATAATATCTCCCAAAATTATGTCTCTAACTCTCACCTGGGGAAGGTCGGTCCTGACCAGACCGGTTTGTGTACTGGTCTTTGGATTTTCCTTCATGGTCTTCGGTTCAAAATTTTAGTCCTAAATCACTCCTAATATATATATGTTTTAATCTTTTTTTACAATAAATACCGTATTTTGCTGTATATAAGCACCGGCCAAGATCCTCATAATTCTGCCATAATTCTGGCCGGAGGTGCTTATTTTCGGGGTGCTTACTAACCGCATTGGAATTTTCAAAATGAAGCTTATTTAGTAAAATTTATTATTATGCATAGTAAAAATTGAAAAAAATGTGCGGCCAAAATATGGAATTAGAGAGCAGCAGATCAACGTTACGAATAATTTTGGCCGAGTAGGACCGATAGGACCGATGACCATCTTTATCAGTTAGAGAATCGTAAGTCGTAACACCATTAGTAAATATAATTAATTCCTCAAATTACACAAGGATGCATGACATAAAACAAATTTAGCAGACTTTGGTTTATCAAAAAAAATCGATGAAACAATACATCAAAAATATTTGGTGTAATTCCTTTTATAGATCCAAAAAGTCTGGATAATCGAAATTATAAATTAAATAAAAAATCTGACGTATATAGTATTGGAGTTTTGATGTGGAAAATTTCAAGTGGATATAAACCTTTTTGTGATGTTGGTATAATGGAAGATTGATATTGGATATATTAAATGGAAAGAGAGAAGAAATTATTGATGGAACTTACGTTAAATAAAATAATTTATATAAAAGTATGTATGATTGAGATGTTTGCGTTATTTTTGAATGCTAATTTTGAATTCTTTACAAATAGAATGTTGGGAAGATAATCCAAGTGAACGACCAGATATACAAAAAGTTGTATCAACTCTTAAATCAATAATTTCTCATTGACAAAATAATTCAAATATTGAGATTACCGCAAATGAAATAAATAAAAATTATACGATTGGAAATCATCAAATGGGTCCAAAATCTAATGATGAAATGTTAGATATAAATAAAAGTCTAGTAATATCAGATTTACAAATTCACAATTCTGTCAGAATGAATTATCATATATATCATATCAAGAAATGGATATAAATAAGAGCCTAATAGTATCAAGTTCACAATATAAAACTTCTATTCATTATAGTTTATCAAGTATATCAAACCGGATAACTTCATTAAATGTATCAATTGACGATAATAATGACAAATTATAGATAATACTAGGAAAACGGAAACCGTTGAGAGTCCGTCGCTTAAACGCTTAATAAGTAACAATATATATATTAATGGCTACAAAATTGTGACACAGTGTTACAAAATGTGTTGCTAAAAAATAAAGCGTTACAAAAAATGTGATACAAAACATAAAAGGAAATAAGCAGGGGCTAAATTATAGTGACGTAGGTGGAAGGAAGGAAAAATGCATGGGTTAAACCGGTACTACAAATTTATCTAGTTCCGTACAATAAATAGTCCTTCGCTACGCTCCGGACAATTAATAATAAAGTTGCTGACGAATTAATTAAATATGTAATAAAAAAGTATGATGGAGGTATTACTTTCGATCAAATTAAACAAGTTATTAACCAACAAATATTGGAACTAGATTATGCAATAGAAAACTCATAATATGGGTATTAAAAAATCAGACTATATCACAGTATATTTATTTTCTTGGATTATTTTATTATTATAATATTGGTGTAGAAGAAGATAGTGTTAAAGCTTTCAAATTATTTTTAAAATCATCTGAATGCTATAATGATGGATATGGAACTGAATGTAATAAAAAGTTGGCATTCAATTGGTACAAAATATCTGTAGAAAATGGAAGCATTATTGGACAATTTATCTAGGATATGTTATGAGTTAGGTTTTGGAACTCATAATGATGAAAAAATGTCAGTCTATTGGTATAAAAAAGCCGCTAATAATGGAAATAAAATAGCAAAATTTTATCTTGCAGAATGTTATAGATTAGGAAAAGGAGTTGAATAAAATGAAACTAAAGCATTTAAATATTATGAAGAATTAGCAAAAAAAGAAGTTGCAAATGCACAATTTCAACTTGGAAATTGTTTTTATTATGGAATTGGAATTAAATCTGGTACATGTTGGTACAGAAAATCAACAATGAATGGAAATATTGCTGCTAAATATATTCTTAAAAAATACTAGTAAATCAACTTGGAAAAATATTAATAAAACGAATTATGAAAAATCATTTTATTATTTTCAAAAATCAGCAGAAAATGGATATAAAGTTGCACAACATGATTTGGGCAAATGTTACAGAGATGGTACAGGTGTAATAAAAGATGAAAGAAAAGCTTTTGAATTATTTAAAAAATCAGCGGAACAAGGTTATATTGAAGCAAATTTTCGGTTTGGTTAGTTATGATTTAGGAATCGGAACTGAAATTAATAAGTAAAAGCATTTGAATTATATAAAGTAGTTGCTGCAATAGGAAATGATGATGCACAGCTTAAACCGGATCTATCGGTTCCACTAAAAATATCCTGGTTTATCGGGAAAGGCCGTATAGCGAAAAAATTTCGATATATTGAAAATCTATTATACTGAATTTTCAAAATTTTTTATGCTAATAAAACTAATATACGCTATATTTTCTTAGTTTTATGTCAGAGGTCATGAAAATGAATATAAAACATTTTAATTGAATATATAAGTAATATATAACTTCACCAGAATTAAGATTTATATAATCTGGCCAAAATTAAGACTTACCGCATCACGTTATTTATATTTATTGGTCCATGATCACGTGATTCGGTTTATCGAATCATTTTTACTATAGCTGTTAGAAATTGATCCGTTATAGAGAATATCGAGCTTTTACTAGTAAACTCAAAGTCTCAAATTATTTTAATATACGTGATTTGGTTCCAGCAAAAAAAGCAAAAAAGTCCGGTTTAGGCCCAAATCCCGGTTTATCGAATTTCACTGTATATTTGTCATGATTTTTTTATTGGAATCTTATTTGTTCTTAAAGTTAGGAATGAATATTATACTCGATATCAGATGTCAGCACAGCATTAATTGTTTGAGTAATTTAGTAATAAATAATAGAATATTTTTTTGAGATACTTTATGTACAGTACATACAGTATTAAGTCTCTTAGTAGAATGATTCCATAAAAAATCCGATAAAAAATAATGGTCTTTAATAATACAAAGATTTATTTGAATTGAGTTCCATTATTGTTTTATAGACATTAATAATGTATCATTTTTATTTTGATTTCTAATTTGTTTTGAACATGTGTTAATTTAATAACAGTTATGTAATTATGTGTTATTATAATTAGTATTTCTTAATTTTTCATATAGTGTATTCTACATGCCAAAAATATGAAGCTTTTATTATTTATTTATTTATTTATTTTTTAATGAAAAAGAACATGAATGAATATCAGGTAAATTTAATGCCCATTAATAAAAGTTATTGTACAATTATAATTTTTTAAATTGTAACATACTACATAATGCTATAGTACAAAGTTATTAAAATTTATAACTTGATTCTCAACCCATTAACTTGTTAAACAAAATCATATACAAATTATGAAATCTATTTTGTACATGTTTATTTACATCCTTAAAGTCATTAAAATACTTATATTAAAAATTCTGAAATTATAAGCAATTTGTAGCTTAAAATTCTTAATAATTAAGTAAATCCAGTTAAACTAGTATTTAGAATTTACCATATCTGATATGTATAAAATACTTGTATTATTAAGATTTTGGAAAAAGGTCTCGCCTTTTCATATATAAAAAAAACATATAAAATAATTAATTTATCCCTAATTTCACACATAAACTCTGTGCTTCTATTAAAAATATTATTAACATGATTGTTATATGCGGTTAGTAAAAAGAAAAAAAATTTAGATAATATTTTCATTTATATAAAAAGTCCTGATTTACTTACTTAAAGGATAATTATATTAATATAAATCTTAAACATAAAAATCTCAGTTCAGAATTTTTTTTTAAAAAAAATGCATAGAAAACTTTTTTGAATGTAGCACTGTAGCAACACAATGAACTAATGAACTAATGAACAATATTACCTTAATTAATAGTGACAATTAAAATAACAGGATGTAAACAGACTGGAGATAGGAGAATAAATTGAGCAAAAACATATTTTTTTTTTTTAATTTACTTGAAGAAAGTAAATATTACTAACAATGGTATTTGATTTAGGAAATTAAATATAAAAAGTAAAATTAATCCAAATTACATTATCTAGTTTTATTTTATGCATATAAATTACCTTGAAGGCTTGAACAATTCACAGTACTATTAACAATAATATATAAAAATTATCTTCAAACTAATCTGGTTAGGTGAATTGACTGAATCATACCGTCAATAAATTAGTCATCACATCAAAGTAACAAAAATTATAATTCTTTTTTTGTTAACTTTTAATTTCTAATTGTAATAATATGCTGAAAAAACATTTTCCAAAGATATTTCCTCTATTTAAGAAAAATGTAAAGAAAAATGGTAAAAGATAAAAAAAATTCTCTTATTATCTTCATTTTATTTATTTTTAATATATATATATATTTTATAATACATTAATCTAATAAGCAAATAGAAGTTATGAGATTACACCTGAGTTAGAAAAAATTTGGACTGAAGAAAAGAAAAAATGGGACAACTTTGCAGAGAAAAGAGCCGTAAGAATGACTTTTAAAAATTCTAAAAGAAATGTTAAAATATCAGAGGCATCAGGTAAATATTATAAGCTATAAATATTAAATTATTTATTTTAACTAAACATTTAAATCATTTTAGAATTAAAACCAATACCATTCAGATCATTCTCCCCTAATTTCAATGAGGCACTAAGAGTGAGCATTCAATCAGCTTTAGTTAAAGATCATGTTATTCCTGAAGTTAAAGGTATAAATTATACCAAGTTATTTTAAAATTCTAATATTTATAATTTTCAAAATTCTAATATTAATAATTAATATGTTTAGTCAATAATTTCCCAAAAGAATATGTTCTTCCCAAAATCAATATTGGCATGCTTTTAAGTCGAGATTTTAATATTGAAAGACTTAACGATATTTTTGATAAAGACACTTCAAATATAGAAGATATTCAAACGTTTATTAACTTACTATATAATACTGTACAGAACAGACTTGTATCAGGAGAAACAAACAATAACTCATTAGTAAATAATTTACTTCAAATTAGTAAATTAGATACCTTGCCCTTTAACAATAAGTAAGTTCTTATTTTGATTTTTTTCTAACACAATATTTTAATGTCTTACCAAAAATTTGATTTCAAAATCCAGAATTCGAATTCGTTCATTATGCCAACTATTTGTTGGTGGTAATCTTTATGAATCATTATATCCTGAACTTCCTGAATTAATTGTAGATTATAACAAACGTACAGCAATGATAGTTGTGGTTAGTATAACCTTATTATGTTTTAAAAATAGCATTTGATAGCTTTTAATTTTGTTTTTTTTAATAGAATGAATATCCGTATAATTTTGATAAAAATATTTCCGAAAAACGAATTGCTGCTGAAATACTCTCATGTGGTGATGAAACTAGACGTAGAACTTTTAGAAATTCAGAACAGATTATATTTGCTGTTCGCTTTATTTCTACTTATGTTACATTCTATAAGGCTATAATTTCTACAGAATATTGGAAGGAGCTTGATAATGGCTTACTATTAAATCAGTCTGTTTTAATTAAAAGATGGCCACAAAAAAATGGTATGCGAACTGGTCTTGATATTACAGATCCAAATGAAAGACAAGAAGTGTTATTAGCATTAGCTAAAATTCGACAATTTATTTTACAAGATGCTAGTTATAATAGGTGATTGATTATGGTTTTTTGTAAAAGATATTAAATAATATTTTATAATTATAGAATAGTAAATTGTTCATTTTTTAAAATTGATGCTGTTATTATATATTTCATTATAAATTAAATGATATATTTTAATGCTTGATAATAATAATTATTATAATTGCATATTAACTAAAGTCTATGATAATTTCAGCCGAAATTATAATTGTCTTAATAGATTAATAATGTTTAATATATTGAATATTGATATCAAAAGATAATCAAATTTTTAATAAATTATTATTTAAACTATACTATATATTTCGCAATTGCTAACATCATTACATTTACATGATTGATTAGTTATAATGGCTTAATCGAATTAATGTAAAGGTAGGTGAAAAAATTCCAAAAGGAATGATCATTATTTGTATTTATACCACATCTCATAATAGTCGTTCATAATTTCCTTATTGTCCGGAGCATAGCGAAGGAACTTTCTATTGTAGAGCACTTATAACCGTATTAACGATTTTGGATTAACCCATGAAATTTTGAATTTTCCTTTCGTCCATCCGCTGACGTCACCTCACTAATTACCTCTGCTTTTTCCTTTCTTGATATGTATCACTTTTTGCTTGTTTCACGTATTTTTATATTATGCTGTTTTCCGTAAGCAATTTTATTTTAATAAACACGACGGACTTTAACGGTTTCCGTTTTCCTAGTTTATATTTTTATGGATGATGTTATTTAAAAGGATAAGGTCTATCAATAGTTAAAATTGCCGTGGTAAAAACGGCGTCGTGATGGTCAATGATAGTGATGATAGTGATCTACAGCTTATAACTAACAAATATTTATGTGAAGTTGAATGAAAAAAAAGCATTTCATAAATATGAACAAAACAACGCGAGACTTACTTAGGCAAAACTTAGTATAATTTTATTTATTTTTATTTAATGTCATAAATTATCATAAAGAATTTAAATTTACTATTCAAATTTGATTTATTACGCACGTAAATGACGTAATAGAGTTATTCGTATTTTGTTATATATAAACTTATAAATAATTTAAATAATTATAAAATCATATAAATAATTTAATGCAATATAAACAAAATTACTACGTGTAAAATTTCAAACTTTTGAAACTTAATAGTAACAGTTAACTCTTCAAACTTAATTCTCCTTATTCAATATGTCTTTCATCACCTTAGAATAAATTTGGCATTCTCGTTCTACATCTTTCCATTTTTTTTCGATTGAGTTGACAATTGCGTCTTTTTTATGACGCTTCTCTGCTTCTTTGAATCCTTTGAGTTTTTTTATGAGATCATCAATTCTTTCAATTTGATTTTCCCAAAATGTTTCAATTGTCCTGATCTCATTAATCATTAAATTTAAATTTTTCGTAAATGACTTTATTTTCTTAACCAATTCGTCAACTTCAATATCTAATTCTTTTTCAAGATCTTTAATTTTCCCCTCCTTTTTACCAGCTCTGATATATTCTATTAAACCAAAAAACGTGTACCCAACACTATATGTACCTAAAAGTGAAGCAACGCCTTCAGCGGCCACAGCCGTAGCTGCCATAGGTCCAGTTGCAACTAAACATCCAATTCCAGCGATAACTGCAAATGTACCAAAAGCATAAGTTCTTTTTCGACTCCTATTTTCTTCAATTTTCTCTTTTACGATTTTAAAATTTATATCTGACTCAATTAAATATGGATGTTGTTTAATAATCACAATATATTTTGATAAAAAATTTTCAATTATGGTTAATTTATTAACAATTCCAAGATTTGTAGGTTCATAATTTTTAATATCTTCAAGGAATTTGTCCATATCATCAGTTTCATTAATATTTTCTTCTTTAGTAAGTAAAATATTTTTCAATTCTTTAGTTAATCTATAATTTTCTTTAGATTTTATCAAAAGGTCATTTAATATTTCTAAATATTCTTCATTGGAATAACGATTATTTTTAAAACGATCCGCGAAAAACAAAATATCGATCGCATATTCTTCTAAATTATCGCTAAATTTAGTTGAACCTTTTACGAATTTACGAAAAATTTTACGTTGTTCCTTAATTTGATGAACGGTAAATGCCATGACCGTATTATTATCAAATTTAATTTCTTCACACCTTTTAAAATTTTCCATAACCGATCGAGTTTTTTTACCAAAATCTATCATATTAGGTGGCGTATCATCCTTTTCGGCAAGAGCTTTTTCGAAAGGGTCATCGTTACGAAATTCAGATTGAGATTCATCAAAATTGGTCATTTTTACAGTGAATTTAGTTAGACAAGTTGAAAAAAAAAAATGGTACGAATTGTATTTTTTAATTGGAAAATATTCGTTAAATAACGTTAAAGTTATTGAAATTCGACAATCAATTAAAATTTGTAGCAATTATTATAGCATTTTCACACAATATGTAATACAATATTCTGTTACACTACATATGGCTCAACTTTAAATATTAGAGGCGTATCAAACTTATCAATTAAATTACTTAATAAGAGAAAGTTTACTGAAGATCATTACTGGAAATTTGAAATTGCATAACGTACATGGACTATTTTTTCATGTTTTCAAGGCCAGAAATTATATAATGATTAACCAAAATGACATATTTACGTCATTTTACGGTGTTGCAGACATAAAAATACAATTAATAATTTATTATATGAAAATGTCAATTAAAGATTCGAATGTTGATATTAATTTTGTTAGAAAATTATATTGCTAAAGAATGTATCAAATTTTATGAATATACAGACTCAAAAATGTACAAACAATGGGAAAAGGATCTTTTGGAAGTGTCATGCGTATTAATTGAAAAACTATTGGTCATTTTTTATCTAGGCATTTTAATGAGCTTGATTGGAGTGATAAAAATCAATTTACAAATTAGCGAGATCATTCACCGTGATCTAGTAATATATTCAAATTTTAATTATTAATTATATTTTTAAAATATAATTTAAGAAACCAAATCATAATTTTTATATTTTATAGCACGAAAACAATATACTTGTACCAAGTAATACATGATACATCAGACCGCCCCAATATGCAAAAAGTCGTATTAATTCTTAAATCAATAGTTTCTCCTCAACAAAGTAATGAATAATGAATAATGATTTAGAATCCAATGATGAAATGATAGATATAAATGAAGGTCAAGTAGTGGTCAAGTATATCATATTTATGTATAAAGAAATGAAATTCGGTACAATGTTATCTTAATGAATCGTCAAGATCTTCATGAGAATTGAGGATGCTGGTTTGTCATCATCAGATTGTGTTTTTTCTTTGTATTGTTGAATTGTCAATCATGATACACAGGTAAAATGCTGACCAATCGGATACCTACCGCCGATTGGTAACTTTTTTTTGATCGGTCACTTGATTTATTCAATAGTTAGAAATTGGTGTACTCTTCAATCGGGTATAGGGATTGGAATCGATTCTACCAAAATCGAATTAATCGAAAATCGAATCGTATCTGTAGAATCGATTAATCGAATCTAAAAATCGAATCTCAATAAATCAATTTTTTTTATATTATGGCGCAATAATATCGGAATTATCAAAATTGCTGAAAAATGATGATCAAACATATATACTACATAAATATGACCATAACTATGCTTTGCCGCCCATTTACTCCATTAAAATCTTAATTCATTAATTCTGGCCAGAATTAAATGATCGTCATAAAATTTCCATTTTGGAAATCCGTGTAACCAAAATTTCGTGATTTTCCGAAATTTCCGGGGAGCCAAAATTTCCTTTTTTGGAAATTTGTGTAACTTCACGTGACTCCGACGCAAATGGGATTCGGTTTAGATTCGATTAATCGAAATCGAAAATCGAATCTTTAATCGATTCTCA
>QZLH01000261.1:22949-33650 GCA_003833135.1 Oehlia diaphana | reverse complement strand
CCTCATTAAATAATCAGACTTCCAGCACCTCTACGAATCAACAATCGTCTTCTGCCTTTGGCGCTTCCAACAACCCTCCTGTAGACCAGCAAAATTATAACTTCACGGACTTCAACTTCAAGGGCATACTAGGTGAAGGACGAAGTGGAAAGACTCTTCTATGCGAGTTTCGTGGAGATATGATTGCTCTGAAGAGTGCAGACTTATCTAAGGCCCCATCGTATGTTCTGGAAGAAATGCAGAAAGAAGTAGAGGTGTACAAAGATCTAGCTGATATTCAAGGCAAGTATATCCCAAAGCTGGTCTGTTATGGATATTATGGAGGAGGTATGAGCTTCGTTATCGGCTTAACCATCGTTGGCACTATGTTGAGCGACCAAAAAATAACGGAACAGCAAAAGTCAAGGGCTATTAAGGGATTAGAAGCAATCCACAAGCATGGTATTCTCCACAACGATATTTGGGAGGAAAATATCTTAATTAACGATAAAGGCGCCCTATACCTGATTGACTTCGGGATGGCAAGCCGGGAGGATACAAAAAAGAAGAGAAAGCTTTTTGAGGAGGAACAGCTCAAATTATCTCAATTGCTAGATGGATATATTGTGTAAGAATCTAACTATTTCGCAAATTACTGTAATGTGATTTCCTGTAATCCTAGTTTCTTATAATTAATAATCATGTATTTTACAGACATTTCGTAAAGAAGAAGGGGCGAATTTCCAAGTCACGTAAATGTCAGGTGGTTAGTTAGCCTGTAGGATTAGATATAGCATAGATGTCATGTATCACAGGCAAAGTCCCGAACCTTTGTATTTATTTTTCACGTGTATCAATAAAAAATTTTTTCTTGGCAAATTTCAGCCGGGGCCCCCGGCCAAAATCACATATTTTTTTTATTTTGAATGCTTATATACAATGTATTAGCAGTGTATTAGTTATATATAGATCATGTCATCCAAGCTTGAAGTATTGAAACAGCGTATCATTGAACTTGAGGCTGAGAATGCCGAAATGCCTGATCTTAGAAGAAAGATCTCAGAGTTCGATGCTGAGAGAGCTGAATTTAAATGCAGGATTGCCGAGACTCTAAGAACGATTGAGGAAGAGAGAACGAGGCGTGTTGCTGAGAATGCCAAACTCAATGCTAGAATCGAAGAGTTGGAATCTGAGATTAGAGATAGAATCACGAAAGTGGAGACTCAAAATGATAATTCTTCTAACAACAATTCATCTAACTTCAATTTGGTTGCAGTACCAGAGGCCATAACGGTACCTACCAACTCTGCGAATGGCAAATCGTTGGAAGAGAAAGATATGGATAGTTTCTTGCTTGAGGCTCATAAGAAAATCGTTAGTAGTGAAATAAAGCAACGCAATAAGGAAAAGAAACTTTGCTTTAGCGCCTCCGGTCAAGCTCAAGAGTCTCTTCCAATATCTCCTGAAGAAGAAAGGCCTCAAGTTCCCGACCCAGATATTCAGCCATGTAATAGTTCAACATCTGAAGTCAGTGAAAACGTCAACCTAGGTTGCCCTATCTCCGATCCAGTGATCCATAATCAAAAGAGAGTTTCTGGGAGTAGTAGGTCACATAAGAAAAAAGGAATGGATGAACTTAAACACGAATTATTTAACCCCTCTTTGGAATCAGAGATTTTATCATCAATAAATCATAATAATGTGACTGAAATTTCTGAGACGGCCCGTCCTGGAAAAGTTACATATGACAACATTAATGAAGCCTCACAACATCTAGCTCAGTTATGTGACAAAGCCATCGATGCCGAAGATAGGGCAAATCGAGCTAATCAGGAAGAAATTCTATGTTGGTGCCTTTACTGGAAAGATTTCAGAAATCAGCTTGATGAGATTATCAGAAGCGGTGATGGTAAATTTGGTGAAAAGAAGACGAGAAGTATACTTTATGACACCATCACAGAACAGCTTTCTATCCTCCGCAAGAAAAGATTGCAAGAATTGGGGCTAAAACTTAAGGATATTTCACGGGATAACTTGCGTAAGAAAACTCAGAGAGCTGAGAAAAACTATAAATTATTCGAGAAAGTGGGTTTGGATAAGATCAAGTATATTAATTCATATAGCGCGAATTCCATTTCAGAGCTTACTGATGCGCAATTTCAAGAGATCATAGATTATGGTATATCTTTTGAAAAGTTGTCTTCAGAAGCTGATCATGTGACCGAAATTTCCGAGATGGCCCGTCCCGAAAAAATCTTGCCTGATGTAAATGCACCATCTACACCTCAAATCACTCCAGCTAAAGATGATAATGATCTCACGGATCTTAAGGAGGAAGATTTCTGTGGTGGTGAGGTAGTGATCGCAAGTGTATCATCTGCATCCCAATCTAAGCCCGATCATTCCTATTTTCGCAACAAGATATTGGATCAATATCCTAGTCTATATAGAGAAGGTAGTAGTGAAAATTTCGATTATTATGGGATTACTGATGAGACATCATGCCCTCCGGGACCGACCATCTGCCCATTATGCAAATTAGGTCATGATGATGAAGAAATAGAAGGTAGGTATAAAGCCGGATCTTACTTTATTAAATGTGAACAACGTGAAATTGAGATAACTGCATAATCTGGTTACTTTGGCCAGAGGCACTTCGCATAACCCTATCATGCTTTATTGTGGTATTTTTTTGCTGGGCTAATTTATGTTGACTATACCTACTGTAATTTAAACTGATTTGCAATTATATGAAAAGGCAATATGAGCAAGTCCGATAAAGTATTAACTCCTGAGTATCTAGATTGGCATGCCAAATTAAATGGGTTACCAAGCGTTTTGACAGATAAGATTCGTACCAAATTTTACAAAAGATATAAGAAAGAAACTGGAAATGAGCCATGGCAATTATCAGAAGCCGTGATAAGTATATCAGAAAAACCTCAAGCCTCTGATTTCAAGCCTATCACTTACGAAGCCAAACCCGATCCAGAATTAATTATCAAGTCCGTCTTAGAGCATTCACATACCTGAAATTCCGAAATAGTTTCAGAGGGGATGATAATTATGATTTTAGATCACCTCAGCCGTGGAGCTCGCCATGCCCAATTTGCGATGGAAAACATGGGAATTATGGATTATATGGCTCATGGTACTGTGAAAATGGAAATCAGCTCCCTTATGAACCTGAATTAGCGAAATTGTATTCTCAAGATAAATTGGAATATTGTTTTACTTGCTTCACTTCAAGCAATAAACTCAAGTTCGCAATTATAGCATAGAAGCTTTATCGTGTACTCTCGCGCTTGTATTTATTTTTTTTATCACTTGCATGTATTAATAAAGTACCGTGAATATTCTTCTCGCTTATCACCTGATATGTAATATGTAAATCCCATGCGAGCATGATTTTTGTGATCTGGTGTGACAGATATCTATTGAGTCAGATAAATCTGTGCGACAATTGACATATAAAAACCCTACAAAAAGGGATCACAAACAAGTCTATCTTGTCTATTTGTAATATTTGTAAAACGACGATGCCTGTTGCAATTCTTGGTACACAAATTACTCTCTGGTGTTTCGACTTACAAAGTAGTTCTAAATTCAAAATCTTAATTGGAGCTGATAATGACATCGACGACCTGAAGGAAGTTATTAAAGAAAAATGTGGTTTTGCTTCTCCCCTGTTTAAATTGTGGAGAGTTAACACGAATCGAGTTGTGGAAGAAATGTTAAATGACGAATTAGTTGATACAGCACAGACAATTGGAGAAACTTTTTATGGTGTTGAGGGAGGCAACATTCGAGTTGCAGTTAACGCTCCGGGTGAGTCACGAAAATTTTTAAGTGTGATATAACGTAATTTTTTTCTTTATCATATTCGCCAATAATACCGAATATTTACTTATTCTTGTGCTTTTCTTTCCTGCTTCTTATCGTCAAACCCGCCCAAAAAACACATTCGCGTTATCGTAGAGCAACCCGGTGCTAGTGGTAAGTAAGTCGTAATAAATTTGGTCAACGCGAGTGAACGTGACATGTTTGGCTTTCTGTATCTTTTTTTTCAAGATTTATTATGGCTAATATTGGAGAATGTCTTTCATTGTAGGTCTTTCAAGAGAACCAACTGGTCTAGTGCATGTTTTTATTGACAATTCCAACGTCGAAATCGAGGGAAAGAAGTTTGTCAGTAGCCTTCAGGCTGTTTGTGAAAACCAACTTCATATGGATCATGGACGACTTCTTGGATTAGTTCTGGATGGACGACAATTGGGAGAAGATCCCGTCGTTGTCGGGTCGCGTCCACCGCCAAACGATTCTTTGTGGAAAGAAATTGAAAACCTTGGATTTATGGTAAAAGTCTATGATCGAAATTGTCGTGATAAAGAGAAAGAGGTGGACAGTGAACTCGGGGCTTTTATCAGTGATGCCATTCAGGAACATAGAAGACCGGGAATAGTTGCGTTAATTGCTGGCGATGGAGATCACTGTCCTTTTTTGAGACGAGCACTATTAAGGGGCTGGAGCGTTGAGGTTTGGTTTTGGACTGAAGGTAATGAAATATTGCAATTGTGGATTATTATTTCTAATTACGGTACTTAAAGTAGCCTACCCTTAGGAATGTCCAGTCGCCTTATGAAAATAAATGTACCTGATCGTCCTGATTTACAAACAACCATCATAAATCTAGACCCTTATTATTCACATTTTATATATGCTTATGGACGCGAAAACACCTGGAGAAAAGAATTTCTCGAGATAGAAGATTCTGTTGGAACTTGGGATAGTGAAAGCATGATGGAATGTTATGAAGAACTAAATTTATTCTGTTGGTGGTCGTACAAACCCCGTAATACTTTTTACATGTATTTCGATGAATATGAGCAATGGAAAGAAGCGAAGAATTGGATTCTGGAAAAATATTCTGATATTACTGAATACAGAAAAGGTAAGTATTATAGTTCATTATCAATTCCGTAATGTAGCAGGCTTGGGTTCTAATTTTTAGACTCTTGGCGCAAATATTCAAATGATTATGTATATGCAACATGTCATATGAATAATCGTTACTTTTACAATGTTATTTATTTTGTATAATCGGTATTATTTATAGAAATGGCCCAACTTAATCCGAGGCAAATGCCTTGCCAAATTGTCTTGCAGATTGATAAACGTTAGCTATTTTTTACACGGTCCAAAAATACTTATGGTTTGGCCAATCTATTGTCCAAACATGTAAAAATTAAGATATAGCAGTTAGATTTTATTTCTTTTACATTTCAGTAAGAGTTAGTCAAAAGAATCGGTATTGCGAAAAATAATGCGCATGTGTTTTTTCCTGCTCAGCAATCACTTAGTATAGCTACAATTTTTCTCTAGAAGCCAAAAATGAATTTGATATTCATAGCATAATTTCAATAAAATCATCATAATTCTTAAACTTTATATAAATCTAATAAAGAATATCTATTTGGATTGGCCTGAGTGAAATTTCCCGGCTTTGCTTGCATAACATATCACATAAATGTATTGTTAGTAGTTCATCCATTTTTGTACTGCGCCTTTAGTCATTATTATAGGTGGTGTACGTTTTTTTTTTCACACAGTAACACAACTTTTATTGGCCCTTCAAACGAGCCATGTATGTTGTGTAACTCTTGATAATAAAGGGTCCCTTCAGGACCGGCTACGGCCATTTTTGATTTTTTATTTGTAAAGTAGTGTGACATTAATGTCACGGCTCTCAGAGCCAAAATCATAAAGTTTTCGGTTTCCATTCTTCTGTTCCAAAACTTTGCCAGATCTCATTGGTTTAGCTGTGACATTAATGTCACACTTCTTCCAATAATATTTCGAAGAAGAATCCACATGACTAAATTAGCCGATCATCTCGAACATGTGCATTTTATTTTCCCGAATTCCATTAGATCCGGCTAAAGAAAAATTCCGAAATCTGATTGGCCGATCATCTCGTGATTTATAGAAACTCGCCAGCGCCTGAACTATCGAGGAACTGGCAGGGAACTAGGAAGATCACATGTGATACAGATTTTAGCTGTGCCCGTCTATGCTGATCGGATCTAATCATAAAAATATGAATCTGGTTTTCATCCCGAAGTTCTTTGAATAAGGGCTAAAAATGAATTTGGGTTTAATAGTATGTAGTCTTGTTAAATCGGCTACAAATCGATAAAATCGCTATAAATTTGAATCGAGATATTCTTTAGTATAGGTTGATAAAGAATCGATATACCGTAACACCCTGAAATTGCTATAAATCATCTAAATCGGCTATAAACATTTATAATCGTAAAAATGGTTAGAACTGACCATCGATATGGTTTAAATCCTGTAGTAGCACAAGCGATAACTAATCTGCATTACAGATATAGTGATGAAACGCCAAAAATGTGGTGTTCCCGAATTCGTGTTCCATTTAGAAAACTCCTTGAATATAATCCTAAATTCTTCTCCAAGAATGAATTTATTCACATGACTGAAAGAGAATATAAATATGGAAAATTCGGACCTGGAAGACGTACATTTCATATTTATTGCACTGCATGTGATTCCTTAGTACTTATCTGTGATAATACCAAGAAATGCGCAGATAAGCATCTGAATGAATGCATTGCTAAAATAGAGGAAAGGTGTGTTGCATATTATAGATCTATATTATGGAAACGAAAAATTAATAGAGTGCTTAGCTCTGAAAAAGAAATTATTAGGGTTTATTATGACATATATTCTAGATACAAAAAATCGTATGAATATTTGTATGGTGGCGCTATAGACGAATTTAAGAAAAATATTGCACATCGCTTTATTAATAGTGCAATTGCTATCCAACGGGCTTGGAGAGCTTTCAAGTTGGGACCTGAAACATGGGCGAAACGAGTTTGGAATATGGTGAGGAATGATGGCACTCCCGATAGGAAGAAATACTTAGGTATACTTTCAACTAAAGAAAGGAAAATAAATCCTGAGACTCGAGAAGAATATGCTTTATTTATCGATGGATGTGTTAACAATTATAAAAGAGCATTTAGCGAAAATCTTGCTCAAAAATATATTAAAGAATTTCTAGCCGAACAGGCCACAGGGTACGAGGAATATGAATATTATGATCCTGATTATTGGGTAGAAACGAAGAAATACCAGTTAAATAAGCGCCTAAATGCTGTAGCATATATAGTTACTTTTATTAAATTGCATCAGCAAGGCTATAGATTCGTTACTTATGGGGATTGGTCTTTTATGTTAAAATGTATAGCAAATCCTGAACATCACCGTATTAGCAAAGTATATAATGACATTGTTGTAAACTTCGTTAAAAGTTCAGAATATGCATGATATATGTGTAAAAAAGCAGGCAAACAATATCCATGTGATTCACTAGAAATCGACTATTTTAAATCTGAATGTGCTACTATCATGGGAAAGTATAATAGAATAGATTTCTCAGATTTTAACAATAATTGTGAGTATGTGCAACGAGTTTTCCGAACTATAGATTCTTATTAAAATAGTATGTTACATATTCATATTTACTGTACGTATAATTATTATAATAATACAATAAATCAATTTATTTTTTTATGAAATGAATAACCCAGAATATATTGTCCAGCCACAATGCATGCATGCGTGACACAATAAACACGTTTTGCAATCCTCGTTAAAGTGTATATGATGTAATACAGTAGGTCATACACCGCAAATCATCTATGGCCTGTCTATGCGACGCCCCCTTGATCTATCAATCTGCGTGGTGAGATTATATCTTTTCCTGAAAAAAATAATTTTTGAAGGAGCGGTGGAATAGCATTTATTGGGTATATGATAGGATATTTCTACTGCCCTCCTACCAGAGCACATTTAACCAAAGGCGCGGAGCATATAATGTTACTAGGCCTTTATTACTGAGCGGTTGGGCAAGTGAAATAAAGAAAAAAGTCTGTATATGCATTGTCCCCAACACCATTCTAAATGTCGAGATCTTCAATGCACATTCCGCATGCCCTTATTCTCGAACACAAACTTTTGGCGTAAAGTGCCTCGCATATTTCTCCTATCTCTTTCCCCCCAACATGAATGCGAGTTGGAGATGGCATGAACGGAAAATGGAGGCATTTAAAAGGGCGGTGAGGTAATTTTGGATATTAGTTGCTTCACTTTTAACACAAAATTATCATTAACTAAACACTGCTAATATGACGAGCTTAGTTGCGAAAATCGAAACTCTTTTTTTGGATAGAACTCTTGACGCTATATGTTCTGCTACCGTTATTTATCTAATAAGAAAAGGGACGACTTTACTACCGCTTCTTCAGGTTAAAGACCTAACAGAGCGTGCAGTGAATTCCTCATTATCAAAAATAACTAATTTTGAACGAAGAATGAAAGTATTAGAAGTTTTACCGCAGGTCAATACATTTTATATTTAAACTTTTTTTGTGTATCTAGTGATGAAATTTATAGCAAATGCTAGAGTTTGTTATTGCTGGTTAGGGACGCCGGCCCGGAAGAGCGACGTTGTCAGGAAATATTTTCTCACGATGTCGAGGGTTTCTGCTACCCCCTAACTATATTAGCAGAACAGAATACTCTAAAAAGGATAGAATCTGAACACGCACTTACAAATGTGGGATATGGGATTTTTTAACTTTGTGGCCACAAATCTAACTTATTGCATTTGCTATAGATGGAAATTGGGTATAAAAGTGTCATAGGATTAGATGCTGTAAAGGGATTGAAAACTGAGCAAGAGCCCAACCTTGACCGTACGAAAGAGGAAATAGAACGAAATATAAGGACATTACAATCCAAACTTAGCTTACCGATGACTGACGCAGATATATCCCTTTACGGCGCTCTCAAAACTAATCTAAGAAGTATAAATATTTCAGACCTTACGTGGCACGATCCAGAGGCAAATATAATTATTTCTGATGATTCGACATTAGTAAAAAATTTAGGAGTGAGGCAGAAGCAACTTTTCTTAGAACCTTGCGAAAATATGAAATGTGTTCTTCCCACCTCAGTCACTTCAAGATGCGATGAATTTGTAAATAATTTTAATAATAATAATGAAGTTCCGGAAGTGCTCAGAAATATTGTACATAATAAGGAATGGAAGGAGGATGATGATAAACTGATAGAACGAACAGATCGTATATTGAGCGTCCTGTAGGTAGTTTGAATATCTCTTATTTTTTTTTTGGTTTCAAAAATAACCTTTTACCTATTCTTATTGTAGAGGGGAGATATGGAAAAATCCAGCATTTACAACTAGCGAAATGCGCAGTTCTCAAAGTGAGGGAACTTTTTTAACAGATGTTATCGTACCTTTACTTCGTGCCGGTTTAGGGGATCTTCCAAATGGTACTGTTTGTCTTAGCACTGCGGAACGTCAGAGCATAGCGAGCAAGATCTGAAAAAGTCTTGGATCGAATGAGAAAAGGTACTCACAAACTCCCAAAACTCCGATAGGGAAAAAGCCTGATGTTATGCTGATGGAGAAATGTGGCGGTAAAATTTTTGAAATTGCTTATGTTGAATCCTCACGTATCATCTGTACTAATTCGAAAAAAGATGATGATTCTGTAAAATTATGGAGAGAAACCCAGGATAGTATAAGCTTTGTCAATATCGCCTGTAGACCGTTAAGCAATCAATTTGGTATTGTTGGGATTCAGGTCGCCGGCGAAGAATTATATCTAAATGTTTTAGTGAAAGATGCAAATGGGATACCAAGATATTTCCATCTTAATCAAGCCCAAGTACCTTTTTCAAAAGATACATCATGGCGTGTGGTACCTCTCATTCATTTATTATTAACCTTAAGAAACATTACAATAGTTAACAAAAGCTTATTAATGCAGGCATTAGAGCAGGCCAATACACGTCCTCCACGTAATGTTAATCCAAGCCCTACAGTTTCCTCACCATTAAATGATAATTAAGCATCGGACTGTCATGTATTACCACATCATGTAATTTAGTGTAATTTAGCATAGGCCTATGTATTTTATTTTTTCCGTATCAATAAAGTGCCCTGGTGGCCGATTATTATTATTATTATTTTTACATTCATGTTTCTTCATGTGAGTTGATAAGTATCGGATAATAAAATTTTCTTAGTAAATTTCTTGGCAAATTTCGCTTATGGGCCGTGAGGGAAAATCACATGACCGATCGTTCCCTGAGGGAAGTGTTTTTTATTTTTGAATATTACTATATTACATAAGCATGCAATCTGAAATAGATGGTCCCAATGAGATCGATTCATTAAAACAATACATTAGCAAACTTGAGGCCGAGAACAATAAAATTAAGGTCGAGAATGTTGAGCTTAAGGCCAGAGTTGCGAAATTGGAAGATATGCAATCACAAAACGTATTAATAAAAAATATATTATCTGTATCACGAAAGATACAGCACTGGGGTACCCCTGCCAAAATGATTTTTTCTTGCTGACCAATGGTCGGGTGTCATGTGCATTTTTGATCGGAGTTTTCTAGCAGATCTTTCGCGATATTGACGCGTATGACTATATCCTGGTAGACTTCGTCTATATGGGTGACAGAATGCTCAGAATTCTTAGATTCTCAGAATTTTTCTTATAAAATTTCTGAATCTATAAAATTCTCAAAATTTTTTATTAGTTACCTATGGTAACAATGGCCGGTATACTAACACCAACTTTTCACGTATATT
>QZLH01000260.1:87064-106476 GCA_003833135.1 Oehlia diaphana | reverse complement strand
GCGAGATTCTCAGATAGTGTGAAATTAATAACAACTGTTATCACCGTTGATCTATAATAATGATCGACATTTTTTTGCAGTTGACTCACGTATCACGAATTAAACCTTATTGGACTCTCAAAAGAAGCACCAAAAATCAAAAGAAAATGGAGGCAGCTGTTAAATCTTTTAAATACCTTATAAAAATTGTGAATATTGTTTGGAATTAGCTCCTGAGAAATATCATCAGGAAGATCTCTTAAGAAATTAAGTTTAGACCTTAAAAACTATTTTGTCTATTTTTGGATTGTGGTCGTGATGGAGAAGGATGACAAAGGCGGAAATTGTGGTGGTGGTGGCGGTGCATAATATGGCACATCATATAGTGGTGGTGGCGATCGTGGTGGAGACATCCATGTATGCATGATGTCTTTCATATCATTTTTGAGTTTCATTACTAGTATGTTGTAACTGAAATTGCTAGTGTTAGATAGAGTTATGATTAAAAGTTTTTAAATTGTGTACATACATTAAACAAAATTTAATTTATTGTATGTTCACTATGTTGGTTTATCCAATTTAGAATATATTTGATGTTTGGTTTGAAGGTTAAATGTCCTCTTTCTATCTTTAACAAAAATTGGAAAGTAATAGGATACTTTAGAGATCAAAGCGCAACGGAACAAGCGATGGAGCTGTCACTAAAGAAGAACAAATTGAACGAAGTTTGGATGGTAAGGAACTTTAAGACAGTATATAGAAGTGACAAAGATAATAAAGAGCACGCACGAGAGAAAGCAAGAGTACCGGAGGAAAATGTGTTGATGCCACAAACACCTCCCAATAAAATATACATGGAGTTAGTAAATATGGCGTCAAGGCACAAGCAAAACTCACCACCACCACCACAGACGAAGGCAAGGGAAAAACTTGAAAAAGAAAAACGAGAAATAGAGACGGCGAAGAAGGGAATTTTGGTGGCGATAAAAGCAAGAAGTTCACCACAAAAGAGTACGAAGGTGAAGGAAGAGGAAGTCGTGGATATAATCAAGGAATGGCGAATCCAAGAAAAAGAAGAATTAGAAGAAGACAAGGAAGAAGAGAAAGGATTCAACTCGCTACAAGAAGAAGTGAGCACATCATCCTTGAAACGCGATAATGTATCAATAGACAAAGTTGTCACTATCATGAAATTGAAGAACGAGATAAAAAGATCAGGTACACACCGTACAATATGGGGAAAAGCAAGTCACAAACAATTCCAAAGCTACAAGAGAAGATGACGGAGCTGGAAGAAATTTTTGAGCAAACAGATAACGCAATGGAATGGGAACAGATACAACAAAATGCAGTACAGGTAGTACAGTTGGAACAAGGATTCATGGAGTCGGTAGAAGAAAATCGAATAAACTTCAAGCGATGGTTAATGGAAGAGAATAATTACTACCTCCGCTTGAAACAGAAAATCATCAGTATAGCAGAACAAAATAAAATATCTAATACACTACGCTTAACGATGGTTTCACAAAGAGACACAAGGACGAGAATTTTCAGACCGACGAAAAAGGACTTGGAGATAAAAGACCGATTTCAGAATCGCCAAAGGTAGAAATCTCCAAGCAGAAGGACAAGACGAACGATAAGAAGAAGAAGAAGGAAAATAAGAAGAAAGAGTATATCACCAATAACATTTATCAATCGAAGTCACGTGATATCACGTAAAAATTTTTTACCGAGAACAAGTTTAATAAATGTAATCATTATATAGTTTAGACAAGAAAGGAGGATAAGGTAGTCTATTCTTTACGAGATTTATGGAGGAATATTCAAATTAGTTGGGTCCGAGTAATGTTTTTTTAGTTTAGGATTCGGGTTTGTATTTATTACTTTATTATTTTTTTTATGCGTTTTTATTAGGATCAGAATACTCTGTTATAGGGAGGTTTCGTGATTTGCACGGGCCTACTCTAAGTGTCTTGTCAGTTATGGATAATGATTTTATTGTATAAATTCCTAATAAAGATGCGTTACAGTTTTTTTTTTTTTTAAAAAAAAAAAAAAAAATACTTTTTTCTCTTCAAGGACTTTTCCATATTTACTGTGTAATAATATAAAGATATTTGCTTTATTACAAATTGATTTATCTTCATCATATTCAATATCTTTATCATTTTTTTTTTTGTAATCTCATTAATTATTTTAGTTATTGGTTTAATTATAGGACGGGATAAATATGGCGTGTATCAATATTGATCCCTGTCTTCTTTCTTTAATTCCTTTCTATCATCAAAAGCGAAAAGAACAACACAACCCCAGCCCTTTTTTTGTTACTAGGTTTATCTTCTAATATAGAGAAAAATCTCATGATCAATAACAAATTGATGTTAAATGCGATCTTAATATAAATTACATTTGAAGGTATTATTACCAAATAAACTATACTTGAAAAGCATGAACTAATTATATGTAGTGCAAATATAATATTACCAAAAACCGGAAACTCATTTCTATTAGAATACAAGATATGAGGTAATATTAATATTTAATACCAATATGAGGAAGGCGAGTATAATTTCAAATACAACTATCTCATTAGGTGCTTTGAATGCAATATTTCTCAATTCTCCAATATTTTCCAAACAAAATTACGGGAAGAAAACGAGTACTAGGTATAAGGTTATTATACAATGTGTCAATGATTTGTATTTGAAATATCGGTTTGTTTTTTTAAACCACATAAAGATAAAATAATGTGAAATGAAAGTAATAGATAAGAAAATACAATAAATACAAGTAAATATAAAATATTTTTTTGGTAAATTGATTGTAAGTTATCTTATTGAACGCATAAAAAAGTGGTATAAGAGGCTCCACAAAAAGGATAACGAGATCTTCGATTTTAGATTTTAAGGTTGCGCTTAAAAGTGGTTCGAAAGATGAATTGGTATTATATCATTGAAAAAAATATCAAAGGCAGTAGAAGTTGGAACATCCATTTGATTATAGTTTTCCATTTTAACTTTCTTTTTTGACTATGAAGAGAAAAAAAGGAATAAGGGAATAAGAAGAACTGAAGAAGAAAAGAAAATGTTGAAATATTAAAAATTACGCGAACGTAACAAAAAAAAAAAAAAAATATAATAAAAGTTTATGCAGAATGTACAGTGCCTTTATTTTTTTGAATTTACGCAGTTCAAAATTTTCTTTAATTTAAAACACATAAAAATACTTTATTCATGGAATAAAAATTACCTTTCTTATTCACTTTTTCCAAAAGTATTATTACGAAAACTATGTAAACATATTAATAAATTTATAATCATGTACAGTATCATATGTCTATATGTATATATTGCTAGTCGCTTTTTACAAGATGTAATTTTTTTAAATTTTATTCAATTTAATTAACCTATTCTTTGATTTTATATATTTTGTTATTTTTAAAATTCTAATATTTATTACAACTTGTTCAAAGCTATTATTACTATTTAACTTGTTATGAGTTATATTATTCGTATAACTGCAACAATATGTTGATAATTATACTTTAGTCTTCAAAATGATTGAAATTATTGACAAATAGAAAATGAAAACCAAGCCTTAATAAACAAATGCATATCTTTACTTCGCCTTATTCACATTTATTCACATATAAGTCATTACAAATAATTTAATATACCAAGCAACCTTCAAAATATGGTCCGCGCCACCAAATGATGGACCTTGACTCTTGAGTACGCTTATTCAATATGGCTACTTTTCATTTATAACACGACTGAAAATAGGTTTCTTAATATTATCACAATCCTTGAAAGAGAATATAAAATTATTCTTTGTAACACCGTAATTTCGATCAGAATCATCAGATTTCCATTCAATTGGATTATCTTCTATTGGTGTGATATTTACTCATTCTAATATTAGAACGTAAGATTTATGATATTAGAATATATATTAAAGATTTTCAAAATTTCAAAATTTTTTATATTGATGTTGTACTTTTTTAACGTTGCAATTATGTACTGTAAAATCCATTAAAAACTCCTAATCTAAAATTAAAGAAAATAATATTTTAAAGGATTATCGGAAAATTTGCCATACAATTATTTAATCTGTTTGTTCCATGCCTTTATTGATGTATCTTTTTATTTTTAATAAAAATTTACGAACCAAAAAAATTATGTTTACAATCATATTTTATTTCTAAAAATTATAAAAAATTATTTTATTATATAGGACAATTAATTGTGTTCAAAACTTCAAATATCACATACGGTAAATGTTAGATAATATATATTAGTTTAAGAATTTCCTAATCAAGACATAAATGGTGTCTTGGTAATTTTAAAAAAGTCGAGAACCACAATGTTAAATTCTTACCATCTGCAGGGATCAGCAGGCTTATGAAATAAAGTTTAACATTACACGTGAAGTTCAAATTTTGAGTAACATCAAAATTATATTTAAAGTTCCGTTCGTACATACTTTTTTTTACAATTTTAAAAATGGATGATAATAAACTTTTACAACAATTATCACAAAATTTACTTGAAATTTTAGATGATGATGAATATTATGATATAAAAATTGAAGTTGGTAATGACCCTTACGTAAAAGTATTCCGTGCTCACATGGTCATTTTAAATTACCGTTCTACTTATTTACGAAGAATTTTATCGTCAAGCAAAAAGAATGATGATGAAACTTTGTTACAAATTAGATTACCAAATATTTTACCTGATATTTTTCAAATTATTTTAAGGTAGGAATAATAAAATAGATTTTAACGTGATTTATATATATTGAATTTTTTTTTTTAACCCGTTAATAATTTTATTTTATTAGATATATTTATGGAGGGAAACTATCTTTAGAAGATTACGATACTTTGGATATTGTTAAAATCTTGATTGCTGCCAGTGAATTGAATCTTCATGAATTGATCACCTATTTACAATCCTTTTTGATTAAAAACAAAGTCAACTGGGTGGGACAAAATTTTAATTTGGTATATCAAACAAGTTTCGAAAATGACTCTTTTTCGGTTCTTCAAAAGTATTGTACTGATTTAGTATCCAAAGACCCAGATAAGATATTCAAATCACTTGATCTTTCTTCAGTTCCAGAAAACCTTTTAATCTCGCTTATTCAAAATGATAATCTTCAAATGAGTGAAATTCAAGTATGGAAAAATGTTCTTAAATGGGGTCTTGCGCAAAATCCTGAGCTTTCATCGAATCCTTCAAATTATTCTAAAGACGATTTCAATACTTTAAAAAATACCTTACAACAATGTATTCCTTTTATAAGATTCTATAATTTTACTTCTAAAGAATTTTCGGATAATGTTTTACCTTACAAGGAAGTTCTACCAGAGGAATTATTTATGGATTTATTAAAAACCTTTTTGGATCCTGATAGAAAACCACCACTATCCGTTAGACAAAATAGAAAGGAAGGAAAAAAGGTATTAATTATAGCTTATGATATTATTAATGTCTTATTACTTTTGATTTTAAAGTTATATTTGTAGCTGATCCACTATTTTAATTAATTCTTTTTTTTTTTTTTTTAATAATTTTCATAACTTATTTCTCAGACTGAAGTAAAAGGTATTAATTTAATTTTATCAAAAAATGAATTTTTTTGAATTATGGGATATATTTTTTTAATATTTAATTTGTCTTTTAAATAACCCGCAGAAGAAATAGTCGTAAAGAAATCGCCGGTAAAAGCTTATAATGCTTCGATGTTAAATGCACGCTTTATTGAAGACGTAAACGTACCGGATGGCACAATACTCTCACCACAGACAAAATTTTTAAAGATCTGGAAAATGTCTAATAACGGCAGTATCACTGTAAGTAATTACATTGAATTTTTATTAAATTATGTTATATATTAATAATATAAACATTTTTTAAACGTTAGTGGCCCGAAAGCACAGCACTACATTTCGCTGGCGGAGAGCGTATGTTCAATGATGATTTGATTAATTCATCCCCCGCTACTCCTCGATCAAATATTTTTTCGGATGAGGAAGAATGTTATTGTCCACGATGTACATTCTATATTCGTCCAAATAGGACATCCTGTGAGATGTGCGGTACTAACATAACTAGACGTGAACATGAGAATAGATCTGATGAGAAACCAAAAATCCATATTGGACCTGTTGAAGTTGGTAAAGATGTTGGTATCGCCGTTGATCTCCAAGCGCCATCTAAACCTGGAAAATACGTTTCGTCAGTAGAAGATTAATTATCTCTTAATAGATCATCAATATATCAAATTATATTAATATTTATTTTTACTTTATATAGATACTGGCGATTAACAGACAGTGAGGGCAATCAATTTGGACACAAAATCTGGTGTGATATTACTGTGGAAGATGACTAATCATCTTTAACCGCATTGAATTACCGTATGATCAATAATCCGTTTCGGATAGAACTTAAAAAGACAGCATCTTTAGCTGTAACCATTCTTACATCTTCCAAATTGGAAGACTTTAAAATAATGATGCACTTTTGCGTGGCCGATAGATCGTGGGCAGAAATGGCATCTTCATGGTTTGCATTAAGGCGAATTTTGTTTATGTAATGTACAATATATGGAGACGGTATCCATAAGAATTTATGTTATGTATATTTGTGAATTAAATTAAAATGCTCAGGATAGACGAATATTAATACGGAACTTTTATAGGCACTATGAAAAGGTTACTGATTAGAAGCTTTATATATTTTTAAATAAATTATTTCTACTTTTTATTTATATATTAAAATAAACAAAAGATGAAATTTTAAAACTTGTATCATAAATTATATAAATTTTATAATTAAAGTTTTTGTATCAATTCTTATTTATCAAAGTGATAAAAAAAAAATAGTTAATTTAAGTTTATGCTATAAATCGATGATTAATCTCAAGATTTGAGTTGCGAAATTTCTGACGTATTAAACAATAATATGCGCTTTATTAATAAAAATGTTCCCATTTCAATTTTGATAAATTTTCAATGTTACAGCACGCTATTCATTTTAACTGAGTCAATTAGGCTAAATTTTCTTCTAGCCGTATTCCAATAATTCATTATGTCCCAACAACCATTCAGACACATATTTCGTATCTTTTTTTTAAATTCGAATAATAATCGCTATTGTGAGGACGAAGGCGGTGAAATAATGATAATAAAAGTTGAGAATGACATTACAGAAACCTGTTTTCCTTAATATGCAGTAACTATATTGTAACTGCATCGTAGTCATATGATAACTACATAGTGTAATAGTAACCGCATAGTGAAAATATAGTAAATACGCAGTTACTGCATATTAAGGAAATTAAGTTTCTGCAATGGAATTAATTTCGATAAGTTTATTAAATGCGGAAAAATATTTTTCCGAGAATAGAAGCATATCCAAAAGAACAAATGCTTTTGTTGTTGATCAAATTTGAGGTAACCCAATTTTTCTAAGGTATATAAACGCATCTTCGTTTCACCATATTTCTTTCATAAAAATCGTCTTTATAACAATTATATTACAAAAAAAAAAAAAAAAAAAAAAAAAAAAAAAATGGATGATGTATTCATGCAAGGATTATCACAAAATATTCTTAGAATATTGGATGATGAAGGATATTACGATATTGTTATTGAAGTTGGTGATGATGACTCAAGGATGTTCCGTGCTCACATGGTTATATTGAATTATCGTTCTACTTATTTACGCAGAATTTTGTCAAAAAATAAAAAGAAAAGTGATGAAAATTTGGTACATATTAGATTACCAAATATTTTACCAGAAATTTTTCAAATAATTTTAAGGTAAGATAAATTTAACGTTTTAAAAATGTATTGAATTTTTTTTTTAAATCGCGAATGATTTTTATTTTTATTAGATATATTTATGGAGGGAAACTATCTTTTGAAGATTATGATACTTCAGATATTGTTAAAATCTTGGTTGCCGCCGGCGTATTGAATCTTCATGAATTAATCGCCTATTTACAATCTTTTTTGATTAAAAACACAACCAACTGGATGGAACAAAATTTTAATTTGATATATAAAACAAGTTTTGAATATGGATCGTTCTTGGAACTTCAAGAGTATTGCAATGATTTAATATCCAGAATTCCAGATAAAATATTTGAGTCACTTGATCCTTCTTCAGCCCCGGAAAAACTTGTGATCTCACTTGTTCAAAGTAATAATCTTCAAATGAGTGAAATTCAAGTATGGAAAAATGTTCTTAAATGGGGTCTTGCGCAAAATCCTGAACTTCCTATTGATCCTTCAACCTTTTCAAAAGATGATTTCAATATATTAAAAATTACTTTACAACAACTCATTCCTTTTATTAAGTTTGATAGGTTAACTTCTAAGGAAATTTCGGATAATGTTCTACCTTACAAGGAAGTACTACCAGAGGAATTATTTATGAATCTATTAAAAAGCTTTTTAAATTTACATCCTGATAGCAAACTAAATCATAAATCAAAACCGTGTATGACTAAAAAAACCGTCACTTTCTCCATTCCGTCTCCTTCTACGCGATGTTATTCAGGACCTTCAACTTCTAATGTCAATTCTAAGGAACAAAATATAAATAAGGTTAAAGAAGTAACTGATCCTTTATCTACTCGGATGCAACTATTACCTAAGAACCAAAATTGTAATGAAGAGAAAGCATCTCCTAATAAATCTAACGAACTCAACCATATAAGAGGAAGAGGGGTAACGATAATAATTTAAATTTTATTGAGAAATTTATTTTACATTAATTATGAAATTATAAAATTACTTATTATTTTATTTATTCTTTTTTTATTTTTATTTGAAATTATGTTTAAAAGGTAAATTTATCAACAAATACAAGAAATTAAGTTGCAATAATATTTGAATTAATTCTATATTTTTTTTTTTTTTCACTTTAAAATTTATTCTTAGATTAAACAAGATATTAGTTAAGTTTTGTCAATAGATTTATGTTATTTGAAATTTATGAAGCATTCGAAACCAAGCTTATTAATTTTTTTCTTAAACAACTAACAGCTCCGAAGTCATTTAATTCGCGATTTATTGAAGATTTAAACATACCAGATGGAACAATTCTCGCACCACAGACTCAATTTAAAAAGACCTGGAAACTGTCTAATAACGGCCATTTCTCTGTAAGTAGATATAACTTTCTAATTTAATTACATTTATATCAATTAATATTTGATATTTTTTAAACGTTAGTGGCCTGATGAAACAGTACTACGTTGCATTAGCGGGGATCGTATGTTCGATATAACGCCAAGAATCTCTATTGGATCTGTTGAAGTTGGTAAAAATGTGGATATCTCTGTTATTCTCCAAGCGCCTTCTGACCATGGAAAACACGTTTCGTCAGTATAGTAATAACTATTTTCTAAGGGCAGTGACATATATTAGCTAATAATTTAGGGGTGTTAGACGCTTATAATAAAATAATATTAGTTAATGGACCAATAATTCATAAGCTTATATTAATATTATTTTTAACTTTTTACAGATTCTGGCAATTGTCAGACGATACGGGCAATCAATTTGGATGCAGAGTCTGGTGTGATATTATGGTAAAAGATGCCAATTAGTCATCAGTTTCATGTAATGTAGGAATGATATCTACTTAACTTTGTATTATAAATATTTGTAAATTAAATTTTTAAAAGGATAACACGAATATATATTTTTTTGTATTTAAATATTTTTAATTTTTATTTATATATTAAAATAAACGAAATTTCAAATATTTTTTTTTTACTTTAAATCTAATAATTCAAGCTTTCATATCAATACTTACTACCCAAAGTGATTAAAAAAATAGTTAATTAAAGTTATGCTAGAAGTCGAATGTTCTTTTTCGTAGTTTGTAATTCCGTTCTACACGAAAGAATAAAAAAAAGTGGTTCTTCGATATTAGCAGTAAATGCTTTTATGTAAAACAAATTCTATGTGACATACACTTTATATTAATTTAATATAAAAACTTTATCACAAAATTTACTTAAAATTTATGACGACGAATATTAATTAAAATATTTCGTGCGAGAATTTTATCAATTATAGAGAAATTTTGGTACAAATTAATTACAAAGTAGATTAACTGCCGTGGAACTTTTTAAAAATTTAAAGCAAGGAAGAATAAAAATTGTGAATATAATTAGTTGTCTTATAAATATTATGTTTCAACTGTGAACGACTTTTATTTTCAGATATATTCATGGAGGAAAGCTATCTTTGGAATATTAAGATAGTTTATATATCGTTTAAAAATTTAAATATCCTGTTGGCTGATGATGAACTAAACCTTCAGGAATTATTTATTCTGACTAAAAGATAGTGTAAAGTATAATTTGATGTATCAAACAAGCGTTACTTAATTTATTTTAACGTCAAGTATTATCCAACGCACATTGATTATTTTGAAATTATCTCTGAATGACATAATTTAATAAATTGCAATGAATCAGTTAGCCAACGGGAATTTTTAATACCCTTATATAATTTCTTTGATTATCTGATTCATTGGAAGGAAACTTTAATAGTTCTATAAAAAAAAAATTATTATAGAATTTTCTCCTATCGAATCACAATCGTTAATCACGTGACGAAACTGCACGTGATCATGTTTTATTTTTTAAATTTAAAATTAGTTCTGTCTGTATTTCAAATGAATACGAAAAATTATTCGTATTCATATTTTAATTTAATCTCAATCCTATTTTTTTTTTTTTTTTACAGGATTTATAAAATATTTAAAATGTGCAACGGATTATCCTTAAAGTTCGTACTATAATAAAAGGGGAAACTTTTTTCCGATTTTCAGACTCAAATATTGAGTAACATTAAATTTACATATAAGGTGTCAATTTTCTTTTTCTCTCGTGACAACTTTTTTTTTTTTAAAAAAAAAATGGATGATAATAAACTATTACAAAAATTATCCCAAAATTTACTCGATATCTTAGTTGATGACGAATATTGTGATATTACTATTGAAGTTGGAAATGACCCTAACGTAAAAATATTTCGTTCACATATGGTCATTTTAAATTATCGTTCTTCTTATTTGCGAAGAGTTTTGTCAACTAATAAAAAGAAAAATGACGGGACTTTGGTACAAATTAAATTACCAAATATTTCACCTGAAATTTTTCAAATAATTTTAAGGTAAAAAAATAATAGAATAAATTTAACAAATTTATAATTTATAAATATATTAAATTTATACTTTTTTTAATCGTGAATGATTATTAATTTTTTTTTTTTTAGGTATATTTATGGCGGAGAACCATCTTTGAAAAATTATGATAATTTAGATATCATTAAAATCATAATCGCTGCTAGTGAATTGAACCTTCAGGAGCTGGTTATCTATACACAATCTTTTTTGATTAATTACAAAGCAGACTGGATAGAACAAAATTTCAGTTTGGTATATCAAACAAGTTTTGAAAATGATTCTCTCTTGGAGCTTCAAAAGTATTGTACTGATTTAATGTCCAAAAACCCAGATAAGATATTCAAATCATTAGATTTCTCTTCAATTCCAGAAAAAATTTTGATCTCAATTATCCAAACTGATAATCTTCAAATGAATGAAATTAAAGTATGGGAGAATATTCTTAAATGGGGTCTTGCACAAAATCCTGAGCTTTCTTCAGATCCCTCTAATTATTCAAAAGATGATTTTAATTCTTTAAAGAATACTTTACAACAATGTATTCCTTTTGTACGATTCTATAATTTAACTTCTAAAGAATTTTCAGATAATATTCTACCTTATAAGGAAATTCTACCAGAGGAATTATTTACGGATTTATTAAGAAGCTTTTTAAATTTACATCCTGATAGCAAGGTCAATCATAAATCAAAGCCCCGTATAGCTAATGAAGGGACACCAACTTCTACAACTATTGATGATGAAAGAATGGTATAATAACATTTTTGTTTAATTTAAAATTATGAATGAATTGCTTATTTTTGTTAATTTACTTTTAAGAATGTAAACTCAACCTGTTCATGGGATAATGGAAAGCCCGTTCCATTAGGTTACATTGATAATGATGATGAATGGAGGCCCATCCAAAAATCAATTTCATTGAATGAAAGGCCCAACCCAAGGAATACATGGAATGGTTCATGGCGTAAGGTCGCAAAATCCAACCAAAGGCCAATTTCATCGGATGACTGGTACAAACCAAGGCCCATTAAACCCATTTTATCGGATGATAATAGTTCAAGGAGCAGTTCATGGAGTAAGGTCGCAAAGTCCAACCCAAGGCCAACTTCATCGGATGAAAAGTCCAACCCAAGTCCAATTTCATCGGATGACCGGTCCAAACCAAGTTCTACTTTATTGGATGATAACAGTTCAAGGAGCAGTTCATGGAGTGAGGTCGTAAAGTCCAAAATGCCAACTTCATGGGATGAACTTCCCGTTTTGATTGGATGATAATAGTTCATGGAGGTTCATGGAGCAGTTTATGTAGAGGTCAAGTCTACCATTTGTAATCATTTCATAACAGACAGGTATAAAGAAATTTTATGTAACCTTAATTAGGTTACTTCATTTTATAATTAACCATCAATTTTAATATGCTGTGCTATACTAAATACTAAATAAAGTAATTTTTCGGGTTTACTATTAAAATTTTTTTTTTTCACATATATAAAGTTTATTTAAAAAATATACTTTTTTTAAAATCCTTTTAAAGGTAGGAAAGAAAATGTAGTTTTAACAATAGAAATATAGTATGTAATTTTACGAGAGAAGAAAGTATTTCTAAAGCTTCTAATATTGGTTATTCAGACAGATTTTGTGTAAGCTTTAAAAATCAAAAATTTATAATGTTCTTAATATATGTAAAATTTTTTAAAGTGCAGTTTTAGTATTTTTAACATAAGCATATCACTATTATATATTAAATAAAATTGTTCACAGAGCCAAAACTACATGTATCTATTATATTCCATTTAATATTTGATAACTTAACAGAAAAAATAATAAATTTAAAGTTATTATTTCATATAAGGCATTTTGATCATAAAACAAATTACCTTTGTATATTAGGTGAAATTGTTCAGCGAGGAAATCTACATGCAATTTAAATTTCATAAGAATTTAATTGGTATGCATAGAGCAACTAACGTTTATTATTTATGTTTCTATTTTGTAACTTTAGAGCATAATTTGATATATGACAATTGTCTTTGTGCATTAGTAAAAGTTGTTCAGTAGGATCGAATCTATCTGTGTATTGAATATTGTAATTTTTTAATTTAATATACATGAAGATATTAGCATTTTACATAATGGTATAAGTTTTTGATATTTTATTTTTTCTTTTATTTTCAATATAAAAAAAAAATATTCACAGTTTGAATAATGATTTTTTTTTAATGAAATTGTAGGGATGGTCAATAAGTTTATTTTGCTTTTAAATCAAAGTATTACATTGTATAAATATAATATTCATTGACCTGTATTTCTTCAAAAATTTATTAAATTTAGGCCGGCATTATAAATTTGGCCAGAATTAAGAAAAATTTGGCAAGAATTAAATTTGAAAATCGTTATTGATTGAATTTAAACTTTATATATATTATATATTTAAAGGACATGCTTAATTAAAAATTTTATTATAGTATTCAAAAATTATATGACGTCTGATAATATTTCATATGCATATTTTGCTACATGAACAGCACGATATTGAAAAAACTTCATATTCCGGAGTGATGAAAGGATTTTCTTTTTTATGTGTGCAAGATAATTTAAAGCTTCTAGTTCATGAGGTAGTGAGATGCTTAAAACTTTTAGTTTATGGGATAATGCAGCACCTTTTTCCTAGTTAATGGGATTCAGAAATAAAGCATAAAAGAAAAACAGGAGAGAAAGAAACAGTTATTTTGCAAAAACATTGAAGCAATAAACGTGATTAATTATTTTTTTTAATTATGATGATTTGAGTCAAGTATTTTTGTTTTTAATCCTTTTATCTATAAAAAAAAATTCTGGAAAAACTCCAATAAATGATCATTTTCTAGTTTTTATTCTGAAGAAACTCAGACACGTGATCATTTTTTTGAAAAATTTTATATAGGGTTAACTAAAATAAATAATTGTATCAATCTATCAATTTAAACAATAAAAAGATAAATTAAGCTTACTTTGAATTGTTAAATAAAAGTAATATTTACTTTATGATAAACTTCAACTAAAAAAATATTTACAGGTGAATTAAATGTTAATTCATCTATATCTGTGATAAAATTCTTCATGATAAATAGTATAACTGTAAATTTCTATACCTAGTTATAAAAATTGAATCTATATAGTTTTTATAATACAAATAAATTCTTTAGTTTACTTATTTAACAATCATTTACTTACAATTAAAACATAATAAGCCAGCGAGGCGTTAATTGGATCATTTATATATTATGGTATATAAAAAAGTTTTTTAATTATTATTTAAAATTAAGATATATTTACAGGTTTTACTATAGTAATAAAAACTGATGATTTTTTTAATTCATTAGAATGTTTTTTTGATACTATGATACTAAAGGTTGATCAATAAATTTTGATCGATCAAATTATCATGATTAATCAATTATAAAAATATTCCTGTAAAATTTATTTATTTTGTTTTTTTAATGAAAATCAAATTACACGTCATTAAATTACAAATAATTGAATAAAACCACTTGTACATTTATAAATTTTGTATTTAGGGATGGATTTGTTGGATTTGTCCAATTTAATCTGAAAGCCGGATGATACAGCTAAGTAGATCAGTGATCACAACAATAACCAATTAAACCAATTAATCTGTTTTAATTTTGCTTATTTTTAAATTGTGATCAAAAAATGACACTTATTTTTTGTTTGGCAAAATCCAATACTCGTCAACCTAAAACCTGATTAAAATCAGATTGAACAGGTCTATTGAGAAACATTAAATTTTACATTTAAGATAATTAATTTTTTTTTAAAAAAAAGTAAAAAAAAAAAAAAATGGATAATAATGATCTATTGCCAAATTATTACAAAATTTACTTGAAATTTTAGATAATTATGACGAATATTGTGATATGACTATCAAATTGGACCTTACGTAAGAATATTTCGTGCACAATGTCATTTTAAATTACCGTGCAAAGAATTTTGTCAGCTAATAAAAAGAAAAAATGATGGGATTTGGTGTAAATTAAATTACCAAATATTTCATCTGCAATTTTTCAAACAATTTTAAGGTAGAGAATACTAAAATAAATTTGACAAATTTATTATTTATGAATTTATAATTACAGTTCACGCGAATTTTTATATAGTGAATAACTTGCTATAATGAAGAAAAGTTCAGGTACAGGTTTTTTTTTACATATAATAAATAATAAAATGACCCTCGGTATAGTGAATTCTCACTATACCTAATTTTAATCTCCAGCCCATCATGGGATTCGCGATAGTGAGGGTGAACTGTATATTGAATTCATAATTTTTTTAATTTTTTAATCGTAAATAATTATTTGCTATAATTTTTTTAGGTGGAATACCATCTTTGAAAAATTGATAATTTAGATATCATTAAAATCATGGTCGTTGCTAGTGAATTGAACTTCAGGAGTTGGTTATCTATACACAATCTTTTTTGATTAATTACAAAACAAACTAAATTTTATTTTGATATATAAAACGAGTTTTGAAATGACTCTCTCTTAGTACTTCAAAAGTATTGCACTGATTTAATTTCTAAAAACCCAGTTAAGATATTCAAATCAATAGATTTCTCTTCAATTCCAGAAAAAATTTTTGATCTCACTTGTTCAAAGTGATAATATTCAAGTGAATGAAATTAAAGTATGGGAGAATGTTCTTAAATGGGTTCTTGTACAAAATCCTGAGCTTTCTTTAGATCCCTTTAAATATTCAAAAGATGATTTTAATTCTTTAAAAAATACCTTACAACAATGTACTCCTTTTGTACGATTGTATAATTTAACTTCTAAAGAATTTTCGGATAGTTTCTACCCTATAGGAAGATTCTATCAGACGAATTATATATGGATTTATTAAAAAGCTTTCTAAATTTACATAGGACCCCCGAAATAGGTAACAAGAAATAACGCGTAAAATAATCGCGAAAATCTTTCCTTTTTTAGATAAATTTTGATAACGTTGGTAAGAACTATATTCTTTATTTAGTAACTGACTGACATTATCATAATTCCGGCCCTGAAAAAATGCGTAGAGCTAATAGTAAATTTTTGCCAATTTCCTATGACCTATTTATATATTGTTCGAGGGTCCTATTTACATCCTTATAGCAGGCTAAATCATAAATCAAAGCCCCGTATCGCTAAAAAAAACTCGTTGTTCGGTCACTTTCCCTATTCCCGTCTTCTACGCCATGTTATCCAGAACCTTCAACTTCAATGTCAATTCCCAAAACAAAATATAAATAAAGCTAAAGATGTAATGGTGTCTGCTAAAAATAAAGTGGTAAAAAAATAGTTAATATAAAGTTATGCTATAAGTTGAGACAAGATAGAAGATCAGACTTTAAATCGAAAATGTTCTTTTTTGATAAGTTCGTGATTCGTTCTACATGAAAGAATAAAAAAAATACGGAGAAAAGCGTTTTCTCGAGAAATGATAGTAAATGCTTATGCTTTATGTAAAACAAATTCTATGAGACATTAAATTTCTGTATATTATGCTTAGTTCCTTCACGACATTTTTTAATCACTTTTTATATTAATCTTAATATAAATAAATGATAAAAAGATTCACTTAAAATTTATGGCGACAAATATAGTGATATTACTTGATATTACTATTAACCCTTAAAATTATTATATAATTTTATCAATTAATAATAAAGAGAAATTTGGTACAATTAGTTATTAAATAAATATATTACCTGCCATGAAACTTTTCAAATGATTTTAAGGTAAATCGATAATGAATCAGTCCAACAGAAATTTTCAATATCCTTATGATTATCTTATCATGTAAGGAAGCTTTAACAGTTCTCTTCTATAAAATAAAATTCACTATAAAATTTACTACTATTTTAACAAAACAGCATCATTATAACACGTGATAAAACTGCATATTCTGTCCCTTGATTGTTATGTCCACAGGTACGCTGCATTGTATACAAATCTTTGCCCATGGACCAGAGACCCTATGTTCAAAGACCAGTGACATGATCATGATTTATTTTAAAGATTAAAATTGATGTTTAATAGTTCTGTCTGTATTCAATGAAAATGAAAATTAGTTTATTCATAAAGTCGTATTAGTATCGTATTCATAATTTAATCTCAATCCTCGGGTTTAAATTATTATTTACAGGATTTCCCGAGCAAAATACATAAAGAAGTAACAAGTGACGGCGCACATTTACTATTAGTAGCTTTAATTCTGGTCGGAGAAGCATAATGCTTGTTGATAAACTCTGGTTGGCATTATCTAAAAAAAAAGATCTACAAATTATATTTGGTCTCATTCATTTTTGCCTATTTTTTAGATTTAATGCAGGTTCGTACTACAAAAAAGGGAAAACTTTTTTCCGATTCTGAGTAACATAGAATTTACATATAAGGTTTCTATTTTCTTTTTCTCTCATGACAACTTTTTTTTTTTAAAAAAAAAAAATGGATGATAATAAATTATTACAAAAATTATCACAAAATTTACTCGATATTTTAGATGATGATGAATATTATGATATTACTATTGAAGTTGGAAATGATCCTTACGTAAAGATATTTCGTTCACATATGGTTATTTTGAATTATCGTTCTTCATATTTGCGAAGAATTTTGTCAACTAATAAAAAGAAAAATGATGAAACTTTGGTACACATTAAATTACCAAATATTTTACCAGAAATTTTTCAAATAATTTTAAGGTAATGAGTAATAAAATAAATTTAACAAATTTATCATTTACGCGTTTTATAAATATATTGATCATATATATCTATATATTTTTATTAATATTTTTTTTTTTTAGATATATTTATGGCGGAGAACCATCTTTGAAAAATTATGATAATTTAGATATTATTAAAATCATAGTTGCTGCTAGTGAATTGAACCTTCAGGAGTTGGTTGCCTATACACAATCTTTTTTGATTAATTACAAAACAAACTGGATGGAACAAAATTTTAGTTTGGTTTATCAAACAAGTTTTGAAAATAATTCTCTCTTAGAACTTCAAGAATATTGCAATAATTTAATTTCCAAAGACCCAGATAGGATATTTAAATCAATAGATTTCTCTTCAATTCCAGAAAAAATTTTGATCTCACTTATTAAAAGTGATAATCTTCAAATGGACGAAATTAAAGTATGGGAGAATGTTCTTAAATGGGGACTTGCACAAAATCCTGAGCTTTCTTCAGATCCCTCTAATTATTCAAAAGATGATTTTAATTCTTTAAAAAATACCTTACAACAATGCATTCCTTTTGTACGATTCCATAATTTAACTTCTAAAGAATTTTCGAACAAGATTCTACCTTATAAGGAAGTTTTACCAGAGGAATTATTTGTTGATTTATTAAAAAGTTTTTTAGACTTGCATCCTGATAGTAAGATCAATCATAAATCAAAGCCTCGTATGCCTAAAGAAGGGTTACCGACTTCTGCTGCGACTATTGATGATGAAAGAAAGGTATAAAATATTTTATCAAAAATTCATGCTAAAGTTTAAGTCTTTAAAGTTCAATTAATTAATTATTTTAAAGAAAGTATTAATTAAATTTATTGAATTACTTTGTTTTAAAGCCTATATCACAACATAATGAAACTTCTAGTTCATGGAATTATCTATCTCTTAAGAGTTCACGGGATAATGTGCTTCCTAAGGGTCCACGTGAGGCGCTAATTTCAAGCAAGCAGAATAAAGCTGATTATGCATCTCCAAAGGGTTCATTGGATAATGTACTCACCATTTCATGGGAAGCACTAATCTCAGGCAAGCAGAATAAAGCCGATTATACACCTCCCAAGGGATCGTGGAGTAATAAACCTGAACCTACTACTTCATGGGATAAAGAACCTACTAGTTCATGGAATAATATATCAGTGGAGACTCTATTCTTAAGCAAGCCGGGTAATGAACCCACTAGTTCATGGGATACTTGGAATAATGAACCTACTAGTTCGTGGGATAATACACCTTCTAGTTCATGGAATGATGTACCTCCTAAGGGTTCATGGGAAACACTAATCCCAAACAAGCAGAATAAAGCCGATTATGCACCTCCCAAGGGTTTATGGAGTAATAAACCGGGCAATGAACCTACTAGTTCATGGGATAATGCACCTTCTAGTTCATGGAATTATGTACCTCCTAAGGGTTCATGGGAA